>JACCID010000281.1:0-139108 GCA_018906775.1 Sycophila sp. Sp_5
CAGTCAAACAAGCGTCACCACGCTACACGTGCCGTTTTCCCCAAAATTTTCCATTCCTACGACAAACAAGATAATAAAAACCCTACCATAAAACCCTAGACGCTTGTACGTGCCTGTCGAGTATCCCAGCCGTCTTTCTCTTTTATGACAGCCATAAAACTTAGTAATAATATTTAGTAATAATAACACAGATTATTAAACTATTATTAACAACTAATATTAACTTACTAATGTTATACATCTTTAATTTAAAGAAGCCAAAATATAATTATTTAATTATAAGTTAAGGAATATTGTTATAGTTCATTATTAATTAATTAGTATTAAAACATGATAGCTAAATCATTTTTACCATAAGTTAGTAAATACAATTCAAACCGATCTCTTTTTCTTAATTAAACAAATAATAAATAAACAAATAGAATAGTTAAGAACAAAAATATATGTAAACCAGTCAAAAATCAAGTAGCAACTTCATTCTTTTTTGCAAACTGCATTAAAATTTTAAATATAAGCAGCGCATAAACTTGAAATTGTTAATAACCACCGCTAATAGTTTATTTAATTAACATTCTGTAAATAAGCCCTTGATAAGAGATATCCTCCAAGGAGAGAGAGAGAGAGAGACGCAAGGTCGACCACCCCCACTCTCCAAACCACCGACTGCAGCGCCAACCGCTTCAGCGCTTAACCAATCAAATGCAACAGCCGACACGATCAACCAATGACCGCCCACTATCGAGGCCCAGAATGCGCGCGCCGATTTCCACTAGTCCGCTTGGAGGGAGAAGCCCTTCCAGTCCTTTAAAAGGGGCTGCTTTCTCCGTTTCAAATCAGTACGGATCATTTCTTCAAACCTTTAAGAAGAACCTTGGTAAGGGACGAGCAGCAGGCCTCTTTGAAGTCGATTCCTAACGGGTTGGCTTCATCCAAGCGGACTAAGAATCAGCAGGACCACATCAACTCTCTCTCTCTCTCTCATCCAAGGAATTTCTACTGAAGGCCTTTTTCTAACAAATAAAGAAAAGAGTAAGCATAAAAAAATAACTTTTAAATTAAATAATTTTTCTTCTTTCGAAACGATTTAGAATATACCGTTTGGATTGTCCACTTAGTTTGGTACCAAACAACTTGTTAGGTTCACTACCTTAAATATAAGAGAACGTTTCGATTAAATCAACTTTTAAATTAAATAATTTTTCTTCTTTCGAAACTGAGCAGCACGCCGGAGCCACCTTAAACTAATAATAAATAATAAATAATATAAATCGAATATTTCAACAGGAATCAATTGGAATGGAGTCTACAAGTGAAGGTTCATCGGCAGTTAAAAAAAGGAAAAACTGATGATTCTAAATGCTTCCAATGTGATAAGTATTTACGCCATAATACCTGGATCTCATAAAGAAATATTGACTCGCGAAGAGTGTAAAGATATGCACACTAATTATAATATTTATCTGCAAATTGGCGATTTCATTTGTTCAAAATGCAGAAGTAAATTAAGATTGAAAAAAAGTATGGTATCAAAAGATAGTGTTTTTTTCAATGAAGAATCTGTTGATGTTCAAAGTTCTTCTACAAATCAAGAAATTGGGTCTCCATCCTTCAGATTCCACTCAAGATCTGTATGAAGACACAACTGGTCTTGAGGAAGTGCATCACAGTTATCGATCGATGAAATTCAATCAAATCAGAAATCGTCAGAGCAAAGTCAAATTAGTCAAAGTCAACACGACGAGTGTATTACAAGCACACAATCAACTGAGAGTATAATTCCACTTTTTTCGTTGATTGAAACTATACCTGTTGAAACAGTAAGTATGTCATTCTCAAGAACAATTGCAAGTCATGCATACTGTTTTCATGTGCAAATCGCTAGAAGATTTAAAGGATGTACCTTTTGATGCGCGCATGCAAGTTTTGTGAAAAGACAAATTTTCATTCCTAGACGAAATAGGTGTTGCAAGAAACATTTGATAAAAAATAGATTTTATGAAGATGTATTGGCTGCCATAGAAATAGTGACACATGATCATTAATAGAAAACTTCAGAATTAGGAAAATTCTTGGGTGGCTTTATCAGATCGCGTCGATTATCGATTTTTAGATCAATATCAACGAAGACAGATGTCTGAAGAAAGGGTTAAAGCTTTGACAGGTTATACATGGATAACATATTTGAATTAAAAGAACTCATGACTTCAATGCGCAATTCAGAAATCGAAATGTCCTACAAGCACTAGTCACATTCTTACTCAAACTGATGACTGGTAATTCAGATCGATTGTTGGGGCTATACTTGATGTATCTGAAAAAAATTCAAAAAAAATATTGATGCAGTATTAAAGTGTTTTGAAAAGGATATTTTACCAAATACTTTGGATATCAAGCTCATTCTAGAGAATTTTATATCATCAACATCACCAGTAGCAAAGATACTGCACAATTTAGAAAATTCGGTTAGCTTTGATATGCGATGGTACTTATCTACGCCACCAAAAAAGTGCTAACACCGCATACCAAAGAAAATCCTACTCTGTGCAGAAAAAAAGCCCATATAGTTTAAGCCTTTCACGATCACTACTACTAATGGCTATATAGTTTATCCTGCTGGGCCATTTAATGCTAATAAAAATGATGCAACAATATTAAAGGAATTATTGGAATCACCTGGAGGTCTTAATAGTATATTAAAGAAGGAGATGTTTTTTTCTTGACAGAGGTTTCCGAGATGTTGTATCTTTATTGGAAGAAAGAAATTTCCAAGTGTTTATGCCAGCTTTAAAAGGCAAAAAAACCAGTTGTCGGACGAACATCAAAATGCATCTCGATTTGTGACAAAAATAAGATGGGTAGTTGAAGCGATTCATGGGATCATTGGTCAGAAATGCAAACTTCTACACAATCAATTTGCATAATTCTCTCCTACACAATGCTCATTTGTATTGTCAGATTGCTTGCTTTTTACAGAATCGCTTTGGGAAACGTTTGAAATTCAGATGCGGAGTTAATGGAACCAATTATTGAAAGAATGCATCTTAGAAAAGGATTGAAGAATACTTTTGCTAGTTTCGTAGCAGAACAAAATTGGAACCGAAAAACTGTACCGTTCCATAATATATCTTCTGATGATCTAGATGATTTCCCAGAAATGACTATTAATGATCTTAAAATATTTTTCACGGGTTCCTATCAACTTGCGCAAGCAATATCTTATCTAGCTGAGATGATAACTGAAAAAAACACATTAGATTCTTCAGTGTGTTAAAGTAGATCCACATATTATCAAATTCGAAGTAAAAATCACGTCACTGTAATGCCAAGATGTATAAGTGTTATGTCCATTATCAACCTCAAACCATTGGTATCAGTGGTATTAAACAATATTGTTGTAACTGTGCCAATGGTAATAGAACAGTTGGTTCTTGTTCGCATGTTGCTGCAATTATTTATTACTTGTCATACGGAAGATATTTATCGAGAACAATTAAGCCAGCAGAAAATCTCACCACTCTATTTGACTTCAAAGAAATCGTTCCTGTTATAAATGAAGATAGCGACGAGGATTAAGTTGATAATTTTAACATCTGAATATGTACTGGTAGATCAAATAAATATTTATTTTTTAATCCTGTGCCATTTATTCAAATTATTTATAACAGAATATTACTAATTATATTCCTACGCTTAGTTTCTGAATATTTTATGTATTTTTTTCGCTTAGAATATGATGGTGCAATTGGTTTTATTACAAGTGGCTAACCTATAAAGCATTAGAATTGGAAAACCGATTTTTCCAGTGATTTTTCGCGTCTAGCACTTTCTAAATACGTTCTACGATAGAACAGACAGCATCATCGTGTTTTACAAAAAAAATACATCGGAAACATGTATTATACTATTATCGACGGGTAACATTATACAAGTAGAAATAGATGATTGAATTCCAACCTTCGATTTTCTAAGCGTTGCATATGGGTAAATACAGACACAGGTTCGAACGCTGATTTCTCCAGATATAATAGTGATAAAAACAAAAGTATGATTACATGTTTTCGATGTATTTTTTTTGCGTAGAATACGATGGAAATATTAGTGTTTTCATAGAATCAGCCTAAAACGTGCTAGAAACAAAAAACTGCTAAAAAAATGGATTTTTTGAATTTTTGAGCATGGCGCCAATGAAAATACGGTTCGGGTAAAATTTTTTTTATTTTTCAAGAGAAAACAAAAATTTGAAAAAAATTCCAGCCCTGCAGCCCCTTCTGAAAAAAGATATAGTGATTTAAAAAATAAAAATCGATTTTTATATTAGAAAAACTATATATCTGACCTTGAAAAAAAATCATAAAAAAGTAGTCTCTATACAGAAAAAAATGCCACCAACCGCGTATCGCTAGCTTTTTTCGTTGAGGAGAAAAAAAATAAAAACGATATCAAACCGTTTTTTTAGCTATATAACGGCGTAGGAGGGGTCTAGGTAGGTCCGGTTGGCGGCAAACTTTATCTTTATAGATGTAGAATAGACTTCCAAACCTCATTTTTCAATCCCGGAACAGGGGCATTTCGACTATCTTAACGGAGGGTACCCTTTGCCTTAGAGGTTAGCAAAGAACATAGAGAATCGTCGGTACAGTAGAGCGCGGAAATTAATGAAGGCATCCCCTTAAGGGGAGGTCGTACTATCCTACATTACCGACCGCAATACGAATCGCTGTTTCCAACTTTTCTCTGTCATTTATTAGTGAAATAATGCACAAATTAAATTCCACTCAAAAAATTTATTGAAGAAGAGGGCTCAACTAAGATAATTGTAATACGAAGTCAAAAATCGTCGCTACCTTACTAGCAAATAAGCAATGGCGCTGCGATCGTCCAACTCAACATCGTTTTATCCCAAATTAAAAAATTTATTATTTTATAATTTTTGACTCCGTATTACAATTATCTTAGTTGAGCCCTCTTCTTAAATGAACTTTTTGAGTGGAATTTAATTTGTGTATTATTTCACTACTAAATGACAGAGAAAAGTTGGAAACAGCGATTCGTATCGCGGTCGGTAATGTAGGATGGTACGACCTCCCCTTAAGGGGATACCGAACATAATTTCCGCGCTCTACTACACTGACGATTCTCTATGGTATTCTCTAATGTTCTTTGCTAACCTCTAAGGCCAAATTTGATTTTTCAAATAATTTTGAATCGGCTTTATTATGGCATTTCTAATTGCATCAAACATTATTTATAATTCGTAGAATGTGCGTAGACTTCTTTTTTGGCTGATTTCAATTAATTCCAATTGCTAAAAATACTGACTTATTTTTCAATACAAGCCTTGTATTGAAAAATAAGTCAGTATCTTTTAGCAATTGAAATTAATTGAAATCAGCCAAAAAAGAAGTCTACGCACATTCTACGAATTATAATAAATGTTTTGATGCAATTAGAAATGCCATTAATAAAGCCGATTCAAAATTATTTGAAAAAATCAAATTTGCCTTAGAGGTTAGCAAAGAACATAGAGAATCGTCGGTATAGTAGAGCGCGAAAATTAAGTTAGGCATCCCCTTAAGAGTTGAGCGTCTTCAGTGATCCTGTCAATCATGTTAGCCTTTGTAGTGGGCCGTTCGCGATATACAAAATCCTTTATCCAACCCGAAAATAATAGTCGAGGACGGTAAGGTCAGGTGATAGAGGTGGATACTCGACAGGACCACGAATACTAATCCATCTATCGGGAAAACATAATCGTTAATCGATGAGTGAAGTGTGTGTTGAATATCCATCTTGTTGGAACCAGGTATTACAACGTTGTTGCTCTATAATATTTTCTAAATAATCCAAAAGATTTCTCCTAATTAATTGTCTGTACCAAGGTCTGCTTAAATTCTCTTCGAAGTATACGAGACACACAAAACGTCCTTGATAAATATTACATCAAACATTCATTTTCTACACATGGTGATGGTCAACTTGTCTCAACCAGTGAGGATTAGTTTGCGATCAATATCGAAAGTTCTAAGTGTTAACTTCTGCATCACTTTTAAATGTCATAAAATTCATCGGAACATAAAAATTTCGGTGAAAGTTACGAGGCTGATATTACATCCAATTACAGAATCTAACTCTACGCTGCATATCATTTTCACTGAGATCCTGGTGAAGACTCATTCTATAACGATGAAAGGGTACCCCCCGTTAAGATAGTCGAAATGCCCCTGTTCCGGGATTGAAAATGAGGTTTGGAAGTCTATTCTACATCTATAAAGATAAAGTTTGCCGCCAACCGGACCTACCTAGACCCCTCCTACGCCGTTATATAGCTAAAAAACGGTTGATATCGTTTTTATTTTTTCCTCCTCAACGAAAAAAGCTAGCGATACGCGGTTAGAGGCATTTTTTCTGTATAGAGCCTACTTTTTTATGATTTTTTTTCAAGGAGGTATATAGTTCTTCTAATATAAAAATCGATTTTTATTTTTAAATCACTATATCGTTTTTCAGAAGGGGGCTGCAGGGCTGGAATTTTTTTTTCAAATTTTGTTTTCTCTTGAAAAATAAAAAAAAATTTACCCGAACCGTATTTCATTGGCGCCATGCTCAAAAATTCAAAAAATCCATTTTTTTAGCAGTTTTTTTGTTTCTAGCACGTTTTAGGCTGATTCTATGAAAACACTAATATTTCCATCGTATTCTACGCAAAAAAATACATCGAAAACATGTATCATACTTTTGTTTTTATCACTATTATATCCGGAGAAATCAGCGTTCGAACCTGTGTCTGTATTTACCCATATGCAACGCTTAGAAATCGAAGGTTGGAATTCAATCATCTATTTCTACTTGTATAATGTTACCGTCGATAATAGTATAATACATGTTTCCGATGTACTTTTTTGTGTAAAACACGATGATGCTGTCTGTTCTATCGTAGAACGTATTTAGAAAGTGCTAGACGCGAAAAATCACTGGAAAAATGGGTTTTCCAATTCTAATGCTTTATAGGTTAGCCACTTGTAATAAAACCAATTGCACCATCATATTCTAAGCGAAAAAATACATAAAAATATGTATAATTTGATCATTAGTATTATCATTTAATAGATTATGAGTAATCGTCAATAAAAATCAATCTTTGTATACCAGAATAAATTTTTGTTTCAACGCTAAGCGTGATTTGTTACTGAATCTGATTTGTCATTATAGTTCCGCCAAATAATTCGGAAATTATTTGACAACCACGTTCAGAAACTAAGCGTAGGAATATAATTAGTAATATTCTGTTATAAATAATTTGAATAAATGGCACAGGATTAAAAAATAAATATTTATTTGATCTACCAGTACATATTCAGATGTTAAAATTATCAACTTAATCCTCGTCGCTATCTTCATTTATAACAGGAACGATTTCTTTGAAGTCAAATAGAGTGGTGAGATTTTCTGCTGGCTTAATTGTTCTCGATAAATATCTTCCGTATGACAAGTAATAAATAATTGCAGCAACATGCGAACAAGAACCAACTGTTCTATTACCATTGGCACAGTTACAACAATATTGTTTAATACCACCGATACCAATGGTTTGAGTTTGATAATGGACATAACACTTATACATCTTGGCATTACAGTGACGTGATTTTACTTCGAATTTGATAATATGTGGATCTACTTTAACACACTGAAGATCTAATGTGTTTTTTTCTGTTATCATCTCAGCTAGATAAGATATTGCTTGCGCAAGTTGATAGGAACCCGTGAAAAATATTTAAGATCATTAATAGTCATTTCTGGGAAATCATCTAGATCATCAGAAGATATATTATGGAACGGTACAGTTTTTCGGTTCCAATTTTGTTCTGCTACGAAACTAGCAAAAGTATTCTTCAATCCTTTTCTAAGATGCATTCTTTCAATAATTGGTTCCATTAACTCCGCATCTGAATTCAAACGTTTCCCAAAGCGATTCTGTAAAAAGCAAGTAATCTGACCATACAAATGAGCATTGTGTAGGAGAGAATTATGCAATTGATTGTGTAGAAGTTTGCATTTCTGACCAATGATCCCATGAATCGCTTCAACTACCCATCTTATTTTTGTCACAAATCGAGATGCATTTGATTGTTCGTCCGATAACTGTTTTTTTTTGCCTTTTAAAGCTGGCATAAACACTTGGAATTTTCTTTCTTCCAATAAAGATACAACATCTCGGAAACCTCTGTCCAGGAAAAAAACATCTCCTTCTTTTAATATACTATTAAGACCTCCAGGTGATTCCAATAATTCCTTTAATATTGTTGCATCATTTTTATTAGCATTAAATGGCCCAGCAGTATAAACTATATAGCCATTAGTAGTAGTGATCGTGAAAGGCTTAACTAATGGGCTTTTTTTCTGCACAGAGTATGATTTTCTTTGGTATGCGTTGTTAGCACTTTTTTGGTGGCGTAGATAAGTACCATCGCATATCAAAGCTAACCGATTTTCTAAATTGTGCAGTATCTTTGCTACTGGTGATGTTTGACTGATATAAAATTCTCTAGAATGAGCTTGATATCCAAAGTATTTTGGTAAAATATCTTTTTCAAAACACTTTAATACTGCATCAATATTTTTTTGAATTTTTTTTTCAGATACATCAAGTATAGCCCCAACACATCGATCTGAATTACCAGTCCTCAGTTTGAGTAAGAATGTGACTAGTGCTTGTAGGACATTTCGATTTTCTGAATTGCGCATTGAAGTCATGAGTTCTTTTAATTCAAATATGTTATCCCATGTATAACCTGTCAAAGCTTTAACCCTTTCTTCAGACATCTGTTCTTCGTTGAATTGATCTAAAAATCGATAATCGACGCGATCTGATAAAGCACCCAAGAATTTTCCTAATTCTGAAGTTTCTATTAATGATTCATGTGTCACTATTTCTATGGCAGCCAAATCATCTTCATAAAATCTATTTTTTATCAAATGTTTCTTGCAACACCTATTTCGTCTAGGAATGAAAATTTGTCTTTTCACAAAAACTTGCATGCGCGCATCAAAAGGTACATCCTTTAAATCTTCTAGCGATTTGCACATGAAACAGTATGCATGACTTGCGATTGTTCTTGAGAATGACATACTTACTGTTTCAACAGGTATAGTTTCAATCAACGAAAAAGTGGAATTATTACTCTCAGTTGATTGTGTGCTTGTAATATACTCGTCGTGTTGACTTTGACTAATTTGACTTTGCTCTGACGATTTCTGATTTGATTGAATTTCATCGATCGATAACTGTGATGCACTTTCCTCAAGACCAGTGGAATCTGAAGGATGAGACCCAATTTCTTGATTTGTAGAAGAACTTTGAACATCAACAGATTCTTCATTGAAAAAAACACTATCTTTTGATACCATCCTATTTTTCAATCCTAATTTACTTCTGCATTTTGAACAAATGTAATCGCCAATTTGCAGATAAATATTATAATTAGTGTGCATATCTTTACACTCTTCGCGAGTCAATATTTCTTTATGAGATCCAGGTATATGGCGTAAATACTTATCACATTGGAAGCATTTAGAATCATCAGTTTTCCTTTTTTAACTGCAGATGAACCTTCACTTGTAGACTCCATTGCAATTGATTCCTGTTGAAATATTCGGTTTATATTATTTATTATTTATTATTAGTTTAAGGTGGCTCCGGCGTGCTGCTCAGTTTCGAAAGAAGAAAAATTATTTAATTTAAAAGTTGATTTAATCGAAACGTTCTCTTATATTTAAGGTAGTGAACCTAACAAGTTGTTTGGTACCCAAACTAAGTGGACATCCAAACGGTATTCTAAATCGTTTCGAAAGAAGAAAAATTATTTAATTTAAAAGTTATTTTTTTATGCTTACTCTTTTCTTTATTTGTTAGAAAAAGGCCTTCAGTAGAAATTCCTTGGACGAGAGAGAGAGAGAGAGTTGATGTGGTCCTGCTGATTCTTAGTCCGCTTGGATGAAGCCAACCCGTTAGGAATCGACTTCAAAGAGGCCTGCTGCTCGTCCCTTACCAAGGTTCTTCTTAAAGGTTTGAAGAAATGATCCGTACTGATTTGAAACTGAGAAAGCAGCCCCTTTTAAAGGACTGGAAGGGCTTCTCCCTCCAAGCGGACTAGTGGAAATCGGCGCGCGCATTCTGGGCCTCGATAGTGGGCGGTCATTGGTTGATCGTGTCGGCTGTTGCATTTGATTGGTTAAGCGCTGAAGCGGTTGGCGCTGCAGTCGGTGGTTTGGAGAGTGGGGGTGGTCGACCTTGCGTCTCTCTCTCTCTCTCTCCTTGGAGGATATCTCTTATCAAGGGCTTATTTACAGAATGTTAATTAAATAAACTATTAGCGGTGGTTATTAACAATTTTAAGTTTATGCGCTGCTTATATTTAAAATTTTAATGCAGTTTGCAAAAAAGAATGAAGTTGCTACTTGATTTTTGACTGGTTTACATATATTTTTGTTCTTAACTATTCTATTTGTTTATTTATTATTTGTTTAATTAAGAAAAAGAGATCGGTTTGAATTGTATTTACTAACTTATGGTAAAAATGATTTAGCTATCATGTTTTAATACTAATTAATTAATAATGAACTATAACAATATTCCTTAACTTATAATTAAATAATTATATTTTGGCTTCTTTAAATTAAAGATGTATAACATTAGTAAGTTAATATTAGTTGTTAATAATAGTTTAATAATCTGTGTTATTATTACTAAATATTATTACTAAGTTTTATGGCTGTCATAAAAGAGAAAGACGGCTGGGATACTCGACAGGCACGTACAAGCGTCTAGGGTTTTATGGTAGGGTTTTTATTATCTTGTTTGTCGTAGGAATGGAAAATTTTGGGGAAAACGGCACGTGTAGCGTGGTGACGCTTGTTTTGCTGCTTTAGTTTTAATGAGGACAGTTAGGGGAATTTTTCGGAAGGTAACTTGAAATTCAACAGGTAAGAAAAAGTAAAGTAGTAGAGGGTAAAGAGTGTAGGATTTGTCAGTGTTCTTCTTTACCGACAGGAGTTTTCCTAGGATTCATATGGGAGGCAAAAAATTTTAAAATTTTTAAGAAAAAGACGGCCATGCTCGTGGACGTCACATTCATAACAATTTTACAATTAATTTAAAAAAATATTTTTTTAATTTATATTCCAATACAAGAGCTTATTGCATTTTATGACCGCTTGAAAAAGCTGAAGAATATTAAAATTTTAATAGTAAAATCTATCAATACACTATACGAGTCAAAACATTACACTTGTGTCAAAACATTACATATGCTGATTATAAATTATATTTGGTTTTGCTACTAATAAAAAATCACAAAAGCAGTTATCACAAAATAAATTGACGATCAGAATCCTTGAATATTAGATAACTGTTGTGCAACTAGAAAATAAAACTAGACTTGCCATTACAAGAGTAAGATATAAATAATTGTTTCTATTATAATATAACATAAAGTTACATTCAACTAAAATAATATATTCTACTATTTATTTATCAAATATAAAGTCAATCAATACTACGGTTTTTTATTAACTTAATATCTTTTACTGCAAACATTTTTTTGAATTCAAGGTCAATCAATATGTTTTTCGTGGTTCATTGTGGATCACACACGTGATTTATTGTATATTACCACAATAAACCACGAAAAATAATAAGCTCTTGCTTTCTGTGGTAATACCATTTGAAAATACTAATCGGAAATTGAATATTGTTTGTTAATATTGATTAAAATTATAAACAGCATTAATTCTTTCAGTTATAAATCATAAATAATCAGTTATTAATTAATCAGTAAGTTTTTTTGAATACAAAAACGCGTAAATATTTTTTATAAACTTCCAGAAAAAGTATTTCGCAACTGATTATTCATTCAGTTCAATTGGTTGACGACTTTTTGTTATCAAACAGATTAGCAGATTCAAACTAAGAACAGCTATAATCGGTTATACTTTATAGCATGGAAATAAATAAGATGTATTTTTTCGCTTAGAATATGATGGTGCAATTGGTTTTATTACAAGTGGCTAACCTATAAAGCATTAGAATTGGAAAACCCATTTTTCCAGTGATTTTTCGCGTCTAGCACTTTCTAAATACGTTCTACGATAGAACAGACAGCATCATCGTGTTTTACACAAAAAAGTACATCGGAAACATGTATTATACTATTATCGACGGTAACATTATACAAGTAGAAATAGATGATTGAATTCCAACCTTCGATTTTCTAAGCGTTGCATATGGGTAAATACAGACACAGGTTCGAACGCTGATTTCTCCGGATATAATAGTGATAAAAACAAAAGTATGATACATGTTTTCGATGTATTTTTTTGCGTAGAATACGATGGAAATATTAGTGTTTTCATAGAATCAGCCTAAAACGTGCTAGAAACAAAAAACTGCTAAAAAAATGGATTTTTTGAATTTTTGAGCATGGCGCCAATGAAAATACGGTTCGGGTAAAATTTTTTTTTATTTTTCAAGAGAAAGCAAAAATTTGAAAAAAAATTCCAGCCCTGCAGCCCCCTTCTGAAAAAAGATATAGTGATTTAAAAAATAAAAATCGATTTTTATATTAGAAGAACTATATATACCTCCTTGAAAAAAAATCATAAAAAGGTAGGCTCTATACAGAAAAAAATGCCTCTAACCGCGTATCGCTAGCTTTTTTCGTTGAGGAGGAAAAAAATAAAAACGATATCAACCGTTTTTTAGCTATATAACGGCGTAGGAGGGGTCTAGGTAGGTCCGGTTGGCGGCAAACTTTATCTTTATAGATGTAGAATAGACTTCCAAACCTCATTTTTCAATCCCGGAACAGGGGCATTTCGACTATCTTAACGGGGGTACCCTTTCATCGTTATAGAATGAGTCTTCACCAGGATCTCAGTGAAAATGATATGCAGCGTAGAGTTAGATTCTGTAATTGGATGTAATATCAGCCTCGTAACTTTCACCGAAATATTTTATTTTCCGATGAATTTTATGACATTTAAAAGTGATGCAGAAGTTAACACTTAGAACTTTCGATATTGATCGCAAACTAATCCTCACTGGTTGAGACAAGTTGACCATCACCATGTGTAGAAATGAATGTTTGATGTAATATTTATCAAGGACGTTTTGTGTGTCTCGTATACTTCGAAGAGAATTTAAGCTGACCTTGGTACAGACAATTAATTAGGAGAAATCTTTTGGATTATTTAGAAAATATTATAGAGCAACAACGTTGTAATACCTGGTTCCAACAAGATGGATATTCAACACACACTTCACTCATCGATTAACGATTATGTTTCCCGATAGATGGATTAGTATTCGTGGTCCTGTCGAGTATCCACCTCTATCACCTGACCTTACCGTCCTCGACTATTATTTTCGGGGTTGGATAAAGGATTTTGTATATCGCGAACGGCCCACTACAAAGGCTAACATGATTGACAGGATCACTGAAGACGCTCAACTCTTAAGGGGATGCCTAACTTAATTTTCGCGCTCTACTATACCGACGATTCTCTATGTTCTTTGCTAACCTCTAAGGCAAATTTGATTTTTCAAATAATTTTGAAACAGCTTGCTTAATGGCAGTTCTGTTTGAATAAAAATATGATTTAAAATTCGTAGAATGTGCGTAGACTTCTTTTTTGGCTGATTTCGTTTCCTATTGCTGAAAATACTGACTTATTTTTCAATTGGAATTAAAATCAGCCAAAAAAGAAGTTTACGCTCATTCTACGAATTATAAATAATATTTTGATGCAAACAGAACTGCCATTAAGCAAGCCGTTTCAAAATTATTTGAAAAATCAAATTTACATTAGATGCTATAGCAGAGAATATAGAGAATTGTCGGTACAGTAGAGCGTGCAAATTATGTTCGGCATCCCCTTAACAGCTGAAGAATTACTGAAGAAACGGGGTTATTTTTGAGCACTTATTTTTGAGTTCAGATTTGAAATGTAATTTGTAATTCCAATTATGATATATTATGTTCTTTATAATTCCAAACGTAATTTATTATGCTATATTATTGTACTAATTCAAAATGAGTTTTAAAATAAAGAAAATTCTGCTGAGCTAGTTTTTATGAATAACACCTTTACGGACCCCGATATTCACATTGATCGTGATAGCACGGACAGTGTTTGCTCATTCAAAATGTAATTTATTATGTTACAACATTTTCAAAGGCGTGTAAATTTGTGCCTTCAAGCTGATGGAGGAAATTTTGAACATTTAATTTAATACGACAAAAGTGAAGGGCAAGGGAACTGACATTAAACAAACACCTAAAAGGAAACAGAACTACTACGTCCACTTCGTTGTTTCTGAGTAACGCTAAAAGTAAGGTTAACCTTTTCCAGATCAGTATTTTCAAGGGCGTTGTCACATTGGGGTAGGAGGTTATTGTCGTCCACTTCGTTGTTTCTGAGTAACGCTAAAAGTAAGGTTAACCTTTTCTAGATCAGTATTTTCAAGGGCGTTGTCACATTGGGGTTGGAGGTTATTGATTATTCTATCAGAAAATGCAACTAAATAGAAAAACACAGAATTTCTTAGCATTTAACCTTGAATGAACACAGAATTTCTTAGCATTTAACCTTGAAATGGCTTTTTAAGAGCCAGAAAAAAAAATCGAAATACCGTTTCGAACGTACCTGTGTAAAAAATAGGCGTTTAGATTTGACAAAACACCCCGACCTTCAATATTCATAAAAACACGGATTTCTCTGGAATTTGACCGTGAAATGACCTTCTACGTCTTTCCTATTTAAAAAAATCACTTTGACCTTCAAATGTCCTTGAAAGTAAAGTTCAAGGTTAAAAATAATTACATGAACAGGTGACCCCGTTTTTACCAAACATCTTTTGAATGAACAATTTTTTATTTTACCCTGGATTTTAGAAGTTATTTGAGTAGATAAATTAAAATGGCTTACCTTGCATATTCATTCCATCACCCTGTGTTTGCGTATGCGCCCGAATACGCAAAATATAAAAAACATATATAAAAAGACCTAATTTTTTTAAAACTATAAATAAAGAATCAAATTGAAAATAAATTGAATACGTATGTTGTACGTATATTACAATATAATTATACGTATATTACAATTATTATAATAACATTATAATAATTGTACGTATTTAGCTACTTTTATTGCAGGTGCGACAAATTTTTTTATTTTTAATCATTAAAGGGAAGTAATGTATTTATTGTTATTTGCAAGCAATTAATAACTGATTGGTTGGATGGTTTACGTATACACTTGACTGATAATCATGGTATCAATAAAGGGCGAGATATAAGTACAGATTTTAAGCGAGATCAAAGAAATTGTATAAGAAATTTCTCAAAAGATGTTAGACTGTGTTATTCAAATTATGAAGAAATAGACAACGCTTCAGCTAATATTTTTTTTCTAGATAAGAAAGCAATTGACGATAGTCAATTAAATCATGACCAAGTTAATAATGTTAGTGTAGAAAATCAAGAGGAATACTCTTCAGTAAAATATTTTGGAATTGAAAACGAATGCCTGATCCTATCCTCTTCTTAAAGTTTGCCAGGTCACAATGGCCCGTCAACCACTCCGCTACTTCCCTAATGTCCTTTTTGAGGAGATTTAACAGTTCACCCACCCATCCTGCCGGGACAGGCACTGCGATAAACGCTTTGGTATGTCTGCAGTCTTGGCACCCTACCCATTTGTTGGTCTGCTCCTTTCTAATCTAGGTCTGGACTCTGTTGTCTAGTTCACTCCCTGGTATAGCTGTATCTACGGCGATTCCCCTAAGCCCCGCCGCACCCCTGTTAGCAAGTCTGTCGGCCTTCTCGTTGCCACGAATGCCTGCATGACTAGCGACCCATTCCAACTTGACGGTGCATCTCTTTGCCAAGATGTCATGTGATGTCCTGCACGCTAGAACCTCCGAGGAGGTAATTGTCACCTTGCTAAGAGCCGCGATGGCGGCCTTACTGTCCGAGTGTATGACAACCTTCCGGTTTGTTCACTCCTCATCAAGCATAGCCTCCACGCAGTTCCTGATAGCCCTCACTTCCGCTTGGAAGACCGTGGCGTATGGCCTTAGTGAGAGCACGATTCCTCTGCTGCTCCCTTTTAGCCACGCAGCCGCACCTACGCCTAGTTCATTCTTAGAACCGTTCATGAATCAGCTAAAGCCTGGCTGGTCCTCCTCCCTTTGTTGTGAGATCGCTACCTCAAAGTTTCTTTCAAACCTATAGCAGCGAGTGACCTTATCTAGCCTAGCACCTCGCCTCTGATCTGTGTCGATACACTCGACGATCTCAGCGTCCTCATGCTTAGGCCAGTCCTTTGAAACTCTAATCTTTGCCTTAAACGCTGCCGCTCTCACCAGTGTACCAAGAGGTGGGAGGTCCAACATCACCTCCAATGCCTTCAGTGGTGTTGATCTTCTGACCCCCATTATGCCCCTTGTAACCAAACCTTGCAATCAGTCAAGAAGCAGGTTACCTTTCTTCAATCTACATCGAGGCCACCATGCGATGGCACCATGCAGAAGCCTTGGTCTAAGGACCGCCGTATAGAGCCACAGGATCATCTTGGGTTTCAATCCCCAGGTTGCCCCAAAGGCTCGCCTGCAAGCACAAAAAGCAGCCGTAAAGCTCCTTTTCTTGCTCTCCAAGTGTTTACCCCAGTTCAGCCTCGAGTCGAATATCACCCCCAGGTATTTTACCTCACTCGACAATGAGAGTGATTTACCGAAGAGCTTAATGGGTTCTATTTTCTTTACCTTATACTTGGTGGTGAAGTTGACCGTTTTGTCAGGGTTAACGGACAGTTCGATTTCCTTACACCATGCCTCCACTATGCCTAATGCAGAATTCATCAGGCCTGATAGCGTCCCTTCGTCATGATCCATACTCCCTCCTGGCATCCTTATAGGCCGCCAGTTCATCAGAACCTCTTTTCCTCTTCCATTTGTTGAACAGCTTGCCGACCTCCTTGCGCAGGGCACCCAGCCGGGGTGTCCACCAGGGCGCACTTTTACCCTGTCCGCGTTTCGTTGGACGGCAGCTGTCCTCGAAGGCGCCTATTATGGTAGATAGGATCCTGCCACAAAACCTTTCAATATCTTCCGTGGTGTTTAACCCCCCCCCCCCCCCGTGACGTCCGGAAGTTTCTCTGCCAGACGGCTGCGGTACAGTTCCCAGTTTGTCTTCCTGGGATTCCTTCTAATCAGTATCTCCTTGGTTATCTCACCTAGCTCAAAGCGGATCTGTTCATGGTCCGATAGGGAGACCTCATCCGCCACTCTCCAACCCCGGACCCTTGGAACGATCCCCTTCGTAGCCAGGGTGATGTCGATAACCTCTTCTCTCCTGCAGTCTCTGAACGTCGGGACCCTACCTCTATTGAGGATATCAAGTTCCGTCGAGCAGAGATATTCCAGCAGTTTCTCACCTCGTTCGTTGCAGTTTGAGCTGCGGCAGTCTTTGATCAATGCTCTCATCTCCACCGAAGGTGGTGAGTCCGTTGAGTCGCTGGGAAAGTAAGCCGAGACTAGGATAATCTCCTCCTCAGCTCCTCCCTCAGTTCTTCTCTTTACACTTACTGTAGTGAGATCCTTATGGAAGTGAAGGGGCCAGATCACCCCCTGAACTCCTTTTGGGAGAATGCAGGTACGCACCCGCCCTTCTCCCGCCGCCCGGAAGAGCCGTCCACAGCCCCCTAGACCTGCCACCCTGCTACTCGCATTGATCCAAGGTTCTTGGATCAAGGCGATGCCTGTTTGCATCTCCGTCATGCACTTAGCTAGAACCGCTGAAGCGCCTTTGCAGTGATGCAAGTTAATTTGAATAAAAGGAATATTGTTCCCCGCAATACTTGCTGGACTCATTGTTCCTTTTTTTTTTCTTTTTTTTTCCTACTCAAAGGACGGCTCCCCCAGCCGCCGTTGTCTGGGCGGGCTGACCCGCCCTATCCCCCGTCCTCCTCCCTTACCCTTGACGAGAACCACGTGCGCTCTGCCTCCGCCACAGAAAGGTCTGAATCCCAGCGCCCTCAGCGCCTCCACTTCCGACTACTCCATGAGCAGACGCACCGCGGTCTCCACGGTACCTTTCGCCTCATCCTTCGCAAGCCATGGAGTAGCCACCCTCCACTCCTGGACTCGCAGATCGTCGCCCTCTCCATCTTTTGGAGGGCACTTTGCTCCACCACTCGGAGCTTGGCGCCCTCCCATGGAGTCCAGCCAGGAGCGCTGCGGATCAGCCACTCCTTGTCTGCTGGGGTGGCGCAGTGGAAAATCCTTGCCCCCCGCATCAGCCAATTGTACTTGAAGCCGGGATAGCGGCCCTCTGAGATGTCGTCGATCGCCTTTTCAAGCGCTTTGAGGACCAACTTCCCCTGCTCCTCCGTCAGGCGCACCTCCGGGTACATCTCAGGAACTACCGCCAACTTAAGGTCGTTGGCTGTCGCCTGGCTGTAGGTAGCTCCTGCACCTTCATTAATCTTTTTGACCTGTCTGGGGGTAGATTCTCCCCGACTCCTTTTAAGCTATTCCCCTGGTGCTTTGAGGAGGGCGGGAGTGTCAGCTGCGAAGCCGGCACGGCCTTGTTGGCCCGCCTGCTACCGCTTCTTTTCCTTTGAAACGCAGAGTCAGTCCGTGTGGCCGACGTCAGCAGGTTTTTGCTGTCCGAAGAACAGCTGAAACCAGCCTCTGTCGTCCCACAGACCTCCATCTGCGTCCTTCCTTCCTCGCTAGTCCCGGGTCCTAGGGGCCCTGTCCCTGTGGGAAGTTCCTTTGAGCTAAAGAGCTCAGTGCGAGACGACACGGTGTGCTCGCACTCTTTATTTGTGTTCGTGTCCATGGTTGAAGTGTGAATGGTGTGGGTGGGGTGTTAGTGTATAATGATGTAGTGACGGCTCAAACGAGCCCAGGCTGCACCGACCATCAACCGCCCCCCGCGCCCTTTGGCATCCTCGCCCCGCCGCGGCGCTGTGGCCTCGAAGGAGCCCCCCCCCCCCCCCGTCCAGCATGGCCCTGCCCGGACGCTACCCGGCACTGCTGGGCCGAGGGGGATTATTCGCCAGATGATAGGGCTGCCGGTTCGTTCAGCTACACCGTAATGTGGGCCCCTGTCCTGTCTGGCGGCCTAGCCGTATCGAACCTAATTTTTCCCCTGTACCCTCAGCCCCGCGCCAAGACGCCTCCGCCTCTGGGCCGGTGACAGCCTATCCCGGTACAGCCACGAGCTACCGACGTGTAAGTATGAGTGTCTGTGATGTGTTCCGTGGGGCCCCACCCGGCCATCACAGGGGTTGTTCCTTAGTCGCCCCGTCAGCCTCAATCACATGCTGAGTCCTGCAAGCAGGTCCCAGCACCCCTTGTCCCGGGGACACGCCCTGAAAGCACTGCCTCCTGGCGCGTCCCTACACCCATACACCATACTGTCGCCTCATCCACATGAAGAGCCTTTTTTACGGGGATTCGGTCATTCACGTGAAGAGCACTTTTTACGGGGATTCCGTCCCTTTCATACGCATCCATAACCAGTATCCATTCATACGAAGAGCCCTTTTTACGGGGATTCCATCTCATTCACCTACCTTTCAGACGGTGCAAGGGTAAGTGACCCAGTGGTCTGACGAGGCTCAAGCCCTTCCACCATCGTCAAGGTCTCACAACCCATAGGAAGAGTAAAAAGTGGTAACATCAGAGAAAACATTAATTAAGAAAAACGTTCACCCAGTGATATATGACAGTGTGATGTCCCGAGCGGTACCGCTCACCCTCACTTTTTTTTAATTTTCTTTTTTTCTTTCTCTCTCTTTGCCGCAGAGAATTTCGCTCGGCCGGACCGAGAGCTCGCAGCGGCGAAACGACTCGACCAGCGCCAAGCTTCGCATCGTTAGCGTGACGATAGCGATAAGGCCCGTGCGCGATACTCGATCGCAGCGGCGATCAGCGCGCTTAACTATAGTTTTATAAAGAACCTTATGCTTTTAGTTTTGTTCGTCTTTAGAATAAATTTTATTTTGCGAAACAGCTCGCTCGAAGGCGATTCTTCTCCTTCTCGTAAAGGCGAGAAGGATATTAGAATCTATTGGGCACGGCGAAGTCGGCTAGCGGGTCGGCTTTCGTCGGTTCCCAGCGCCTTCCAGGGCCAAGCCAGCCACGCTACAGTTTCAGATATCTCAGAAGAGCGCAGGAGTAACGCGAGTGCAGCGCAAATGCGCAATTCGCTTCGTCGAAATGTACGTGATAAGGGATGTCCGGCGTAAGCGGCCGACACTATTTCAGCTATCGGCTGGTACTTGATCCGCACCATGAGAGAGAGAGAGGTAACGCGATGGGTCAGAAATGCTGATCTGACCGTTGCTTTCTTCCTCCTTGGTGCGACGACAAAGTTTTTCAAGTCAGTCGCCAACCATAAGACCGACGAACAGATCGAAAACGCCGGCTAACACCTTGCCGAGCGACGACTCCCCCGAGGTGCAAACTCCGGAGTTTGCAGTTATTGTGTCGACTGGCCAATGCAATCGAGCGTTTTGCGAGGCCATTGCAAACAAGAATTTGCGTGGTTTTGGGCTCGCCACGATCGTATCGCATTTCGTGATTTACGTTTTTGTCTTTATTGCTTCTGACTACCAATATTAATAAAAAGGTTTCTACCAGTGCAAGTTAAGAATTGTCCTATTTCAATATCTTCACCTCCTGCATCAAACACCTGACGCACGCTATCCCATTTCGCCGTTTCCGCTCCGCGTACGCGCAGCCCAGCAGCGAGCAGCAGCCGCCGAAATTCAGCCGCGCAGCCCTGCAGCAGGTAGTAGCGTACGCGTCGGTTATCGCCAGCGCGTCAGATAAGTGACGACGACACAGCGAACGAACAGTGTCGGGGGGAAAGACCCGTAGGTAAAGACGAGCGTTGGATCCTTTTGGCTTAATTCAGGCAAATGGCTTGAATCGAATGCCACGCGCGCGAAAATGTTGTGTCTTAACCGCTCGGGACGTAACAGGCAGTAATTTATGAATAGTAAACAATTCTAAACTTATCAATTTTGTAAGATTTATAGATATTTTATTCGAGTCAGATTATATTACAGCAAGCTGGAAATTGCGAGTCCTGGAAGATTGAAAAGTGGCATTCATGAAATTGGAACTCATTGGAATAAAGGAACTTCCAAACATTTTTTCAGCATAAATTATGACGCTACAGTAAGGATAATAATGAATTTTATAATTTGTTTGAATGCTTATGCTGAAACTTATGCATCTTCGTACTTTCTTACAACGTTTGTCGATGTTAATGAGTTGTTTATTTATTAATGCAACCAAGACTAATTAATCATGTACTCATTGATACCAACAAACTTTAGAAGAACAATTGCATTTTGATTTAAGGCATTAAAGTATAGGAATTCGAAGATTCAATAATTTTTTAGCATGTCAGATATGGGCTTACAAAATCAGTAGAATTTTTAGTGATATCTTGAATATTTATAGATGATCGTATCAACGGCAAATCATTTATGGAGTTGACACAAGAGGACCTAATATCTTTAAACATAAAAATCAGACCTTTAAGGGAAGGATGTACGAGGATGTTGATGAAAATTGTAAATCAATATAATCTGCAAAATGTAAGTCAAATATTTTTAATTCTTAATTTTTAGATAAAATTTTTTTTTTTATTTTCAGATTATAGCTTCAATTACAATAAAACAAGCACTTGTAATATAGTATTTCTGTAAAATCTACCCGAGGAAACTCATATACTGCAGTAAAAATCCCAAACCCCGAACTCAAGCGAAAACTCACGGCTCAAAATGTAAAGGGCGCCAGGTCTGGGCCAATCAGTTCAAATTTTTAATTTTCGCGTTTCGTGCCGTCACAGTATTAGTAAAGGTTACTGCCTTTCGGCTCAAATTTTCTTAATTCGCATAATATAATGGTCATGATTATGGCTGAGGATTTCCCTCAATTCAGAATATATCGTGGATAATTAAAATACGATAAAGAGAAAAAACACAGATATACATTTTGTAACGGGCCGCCCTTGGGCCACGCACACGTCCCACGGTGTCGCTGTGTGCACATGTGCGATGCTGGGCGCTACAACTACCGGGAGATTCGATCTCCCGGCTTTCTTGAGCTCAGCTGAGCCCGAGCGCGTACTAAAAAGGATCGCGAAAATCACCCGCGCCGATAAGCGGTTCACGGGAAGACTGGACGTGATTGGGAAAATAACGGAAAAATTAAAATAAATATTAAAGAGATTTATTTCTCTTTCGTCAGGTCAAAATAGCAAAACAAAACATATCACGCGTCGTTATTTCGGGGATCGAGGTCTATCTCACACGCCTACGCTTGCGCACGCTACGCCAGATATATGTGCACGATGAGTGCTTCTAGACACGTTTGTGTAGGGTTCGCGCACTCCTCCTACTTTGGTCGGCCGACCCGCTCTCGTTCTCCAACGCTCTCGTTCCCAGGAATTTACGCGGCTCGAAGCAGCTCGATGGCACCAGGACTGCTCTTCTCTTGGATTTCTTCTCCTGGAGTTGGCCTCCACGACACCGTGGTCGGATGTCGGCTCGACGTCTGGAAGTCAGATCAAAGCGGCATTTTAGTACGGAGATCGACCGACACAAGCCCAGAATCGCATTAGCAAAAGCCATTGTTACGAAATTTCCCTTATTAAAAAGTCAAGTTTGCTCAGATTTTTAAAAAATTTAATTTTATGGTATAATTATTTTAGGAATAGTATTATAATCTGACTATAAAACTAGAATTAATACATTATTGTTTGCAAACATTGCATAAAAATTGCAACCGCAAGATAAAAATACTGTCAAAAAATAGTTGCATTCTTGAAATAGTAGTCTAAAATTGTCTAACGAATTCTATATTAATGAACTGAGTGAAGATGAATTAACGGAAAAGGTATATTTATTAAAATTTTTATAAAAATTAAAATCGAAATTACAAATTTTTTTCATTTTCAGATCACTTGGTTGAAACACAAGTATCCATCGGAGTCTAACAAAGCCGCTTGAAGGAGCAAATATTCGCAAAGAGACGGATATGGATCTTGGAGGAACAGCCATCAGCGACTGAAATATTTAAAAAATATTAGCGTTTATTAGATTACAGTTGTAAAATGGTATGTTTTCATTCACATGTCATAAACGTTCTTATACGTAATCATTAATATTTGTAGTTACTTTAGATTGATGAAAAGTTTAATTTATTATATTTACACTTAGGAGATAACTTATTAACTAAATATTTGACTTACTACGCGCAATGTATAAAAATTTATGCAAAAATATACAAATACAACTTGATAACCAAATATGAAGAAATTTATAATGGCAAATCAATATTTAGTTAAATTGCACTTTCAATTTCGTTAATTTATCTGTATTGTTGATAAATTTTTTAGAGTCTTTAAAGTGTATGTTTATGTTGAATCACTTATTCACAGTTGGTAATGGTCAATATATTATATCTAAGGCTCAAAAGCAGACAGAAAAATCGACTAAAAAAACAATTAATGTACACAAAATTTTTAGAAGTTTTATAGTTAGTATAATCACAGTAATCTGTAACTATATGCTCATGAAACATTTACTGTAATACTGTTATGAAAGGTAAATTATTAATAATTTTTAGGCTTCTTCTAAATTATCCAATAAAATGAGAAATACAGCTTCAGCAATGCAGCCTTACATAATAAAATCAACCAACAATTATTATATTATAACTGAACTTAAATTAATTGTTCATTGATTATTCAAATCATATTTAACTTAAACCTGAAATATCTAATTTTAAAATCTTCTTCGAATTTATCGAATTTTGATGTATTTTTTGAGAATCAGTTAATAATTAATTTATTAATCTGGTTTAAATTAATCGCTACTTTTCTATATTTATGTACGTAGTAATGACTTAAGTGATAACACTTGTTTGTACTTGTTACAAATACTCCAGTTTTGTAAGCTTCTTCCGTCTTACTCCGACCTTCAAAGTGCTCATAAAGAAGGATTACAAAGAGATCATCATTAAGTGGATTACATTCAATTATTTCGCTATTATTATATATTATTTATTATCAAAGCTTTCTGGAATGCTATCCTAAACCATCAATTTTTATATCTATAATTTTTCAGAAAAATTATATTCAAGCATAGTAATGTCGCTCTATGTTTATTTGAATTGCATAGATGCCAATAATGTCGAATCAGATGTGCAATACTGATTAACTATATTTATGACTTCTTTTAACTTTTCATGTATTCTCTAGATAATTTTAAATTTGTATACTAAATATGAATATTATAATTTTCTATTGTGAAAATTTTGAAATATATTATTATTTTCTTAATAAATCTTTTTCTTCGCGTTATTTCACTTATTTTTGAAGAGACAATTCCGACTACTTCAATAAGAACATTTTCACTTATGTAATAAGTGACTATTATTCAAAATGGAAAAGTTTGGAAATAACGAATAAGTACGGAGTACTTCAAATAAGTGAAATTTCATTTATTGTATTTTAAAAAGAAAATAGAAGAAAGTCAGGATAGGACAGACGTGTCATTTCGGTAAAGGAGCACTGCCCCCAGCAGAACTCCCAGCTTGTCTCTTTATCGCACTCATTAACAAAACCCTTATTGCTGCGACGAAGTTTGCAGCTCAAAGTGTTGGCGTGGCACTTCCTCCCTCAATATTCCTACAAATGCGATATGCAATTGGATATATTTCTGGTCTTGAAGTTTCTGTCTCAGTTTGAGTCCAGAAAAATATACAGAACATTCTGGAAGAGAAATATAATTTTTGATGCGATGAATAATATAAAAAGGAATAACATTTAATATAAAAATGCAATAGCCAAAAAAACATATTTTGTCATTTTTGCCAAATCAATCTTAACATTAATAATTTTATCTGCAGCAAGATACACCAGCAAACGTGAATGACTGGAAATTTCTTGAAATCATAATTGAACGTGGCAAATGTGGTCTTGGTTTCAGTATTGCTGGAGGAACAGATAACCTTCATCTAGAAAATAATTCTGATATCCATGTTACAAAGATAATTAACAATGGTGCTGCAGCTATTAATGGAAAATTACAAATTAATGATATAATAGAAAAAGTAAACGATATATCAATTGTTGGAGTTACGCATGCTACTGCTGTAAATACTTTGAAGAATGCAAGTGGACAAGTAAAACTCGTAAGTCCAATACTTATTAACTTTATGATTTTGCTTACTTAACTTAATTAACTCAATGGCAATACTTACCACCACCATTAAGAAGATCTTACACGTAAAAATTTTCAAAGAAATGATTTTAATGTTATGATATATTTTTATTACATACAACTTTCTAAACCTACAAAAAATTGCTCAGTAATTTTAAAATTTTTAAAAATTAGACCTTATATAGAGGAATTAATAAAATAGAGTTTTTAAATTTAATTTTCAATTCTTTTAGAACATAGTTACTTAATTACTAACTAGGGACGTACCTCGCTCGCTAACGCTCGCTCAGTAAATAATTTTATGGTTCCTGTTTAAAATAATTTGTCATTGTTCTAAGCTTTGAATAGATTACTTTTTCTGTAAACTATTATAATTTTTTTAAGAATTATAGAAACTTATTTTACATTTTATATATTCAAATAATTTAATTTTTATGTTGCGTATAGTAAAAGACTCGTGTCGTAAATTTATTGTAATAACGGGGAGTTAAAAGGTAAATTAAATTAAATAATATATAATATTTAAGAATGTTATTCTTAATATTATTACATTACATCATTTGTATTAAGTTCGATTTTAAAATTTATTATTATAAGAATAATATAACAAATACATAAAAGACATTATAGAAAGTTATTCAGCTATTTACGAGAAGAGTGCAGACGCTCTAAATAATGATTTTACATGAAACGTTTTGTATTAATTTCTCGTATCAAATAAAAAAATAATCTCCTTTTAGTTTGATCTCATACTTCTTTATTTAACAATAATTTTAGTTATATCTACTGAATAAAGATAATGTTCGCTTGAAAAATAATTTTTGTATTTATGACGAAAATAATTAATTTTATAAAATTTAATTGTTTAAAGTGAAAAAAATTTTCATTGTTTATAACATTTTATCAATTAAATGATTATAATCAAATACATTTCATTTAATATAAATAAATTTAATACAAATTTTTTAAAATATTATAAATAATAGATGATTTTTTTATAAATTAGACTTTACAGTAGATATAACACAAGGAATAGGTTTATTCACATTAACAGATAATTACGTAAATACGTAAATAATATGTTACGAGAATGAGGTGTCTTATTTTCTTATTTTCGCCGTAGATCTACTTAATTCCTTATACTGCCCCCCTTATTTACATATTCCCACTCCTTAACGCAAGTGTCCGGCAAAGGTGCTATACTATGACTTTTGTTATTCTGCTGCACTAATTCTTTTAGTGTGTACTAGGCCTAATATCTAATAAGACAATTATACTTTTTGGTATGTGTTCGGATGCTTATGTTAACAGAATGATAAAAGGGGAAGTTATAGACATAAAATTAATCACGTGTGTCCAACCTACACTTGGTCATTCAGAAAAAAATCGGGCGCTGTTCCTGTAGACGATGTTCAAGTGTCCAGGAACACCCTCATGAAGACGGGACGTCGTCTACAAGGCAGCCTACCTCGCACGTGCTAATTGAGAAAAAAATCGGGCGCTGCTCCTGTAGAAGATGTCCAGGTGTCCAGGAACACCGTCAGAACGACGGGAATTCGTCTACAAGGCAGCCCACCCCGCACTAGGTCATTGAGAAAAAAATCGGGCGCTGTTCGTGTAGAGGATGTCCAGGTGCCCAGGAACACCCTCAGGACGACGGGGCGTCGTCTACAGGGAAGCCCACCCCGCACTCGATCATTGAGAAAAAATCGGGCGCTGCGTCTGTAGACGATGTCCAGGTGCCCAGGAACACCCTCAGGACGACGGGACGTCGTCTACATGGCAGCCCACCCCGCACTTGGTCATTGAAAAAAAAAAATTGGGAGCTGTTCCTGTAGACGATGTCCAGGTGTCCAGGAACAGCCTCAGGACGAAGGGACTTCGTCTACAAGGCAGCCCACCCCACACTTGGTCAGTAAGAAAAAAAGCGAGCGCTGCTTCTGTAGACGATGTCCAGGTGTCCACGAACAACCTCAGAACGACGGGACGTCGTCTTCAAGGAAGCCCACCACGATCTTGGTCATTGAGAAAAAAATCTGGCGCTGTTCCTGTAGACGATGTCCAGGTGCCCAGAAACACCCTCAGGACGACTGAGCGTCGTCTACAGGGAAGCCCACCCCGCACGTGGTCATTGAAAAAAAATCGGGCGCTGTTCCCGTAGACGATGTCCAGGTGCCCAGGAACAACGTCAGGACGACGGGACGTCGTCTACAGGGAAGCCAACCATGATCTTGGTCATTGAGAAAAAAATCGGGCGCTGTTCCTGCAGACGATGTTTAGGTGCCCAGGAACAACGTCAGGACGACGGGACGTCTTCTACAAGGCAGCCCACTCCACACTAGGTCATTGAGAAAAAAATCGGGCGCTGTTCGTGTAGAGGATGTCCAGGTGCCCAGGAACACCCTCAGGACGACGGGGCGTCGTCTACAGGGAAGCCCACCCCGCACTTGGTCATTGAAAAAAAAAAATTGGGAGCTGTTCCTGTAGACGATGTCCAGGTGTCCAGGAACAGCCTCAGGACGAAGGGACTTCGTCTACAAGGCAGCCCACCGCACACTTGGTCAGTAAGAAACAAAGCGAGCGCTGCTTCTGTAGACGATGTCCAGGTGTCCACGAACAACCTCAGAATGACGGGACGTCGTCTTCAAGGAAGCCCACCACGATCTTGGTCATTGAGAAAAAAATCTGGCGCTGTTCCTGTAGACGATGTCCAGGTGCCCAGAAACACCCTCAGGACGACTGAGCGTCGTCTACAGGGAAGCCCACCCCGCACGTGGTCATTGAAAAAAACTCGGGCGCTGTTCCCGTAGACGATGTCCAGGTGCCCAGGAACAACGTCAGGACGACGGGACGTCGTCTACAGGGAAGCCAACCATGATCTTGGTCATTGAGAAAAAAATCGGGCGCTGTTCCTGCAGACGATGTTCAGGTGCCCAGGAACAACGACAGGACGACGGGACGTCTTCTACAGGGAAGCCCACCGCCATCTTGGTCATTGAGAAGATAATCGGGTGCTGTTTCTGTAGAGGATGTCTAGGTGTCCAGGAACACCCTCAGGACGACGGGGCGTCGTCTACAGGGAAGCCTACCCCGCACTCTATCATTGAGAAAAAATCGGACGCTGCATCTGTAGAAGATGTCCAGGTGCCCAGGAACACCCTCAGGACGACGGGACGTCGTCTACATAGCAGCCCACCCCGCCTTGGTCATTGAAAAAAAAAAATTGGGAGCTGTTCCTGTAGACGATGTCCAGGTGTCCAGGAACAGCCTCAGGACGAAGGGACTTCGTCTACAGGGAAGCCCACCGCCCTCTTAGTCGATAGTCGATAGTCGATGTCAGAGCGGAAACGCACCCACGGCCCCTCGCGGGGACATGTGGGTGATGCACCTAGGCCTATTGGCCCTTTGCGCTCGGTCTCCTCATCATTCATTCCCTATCGACCTCCCTATATATTCGACCAGTCTAAGAAACCTGCTGAGCCCCATAGAGCAGACCCGCTCCGGTTCGAGAAGCCACTCCTCATACACCCAGCGCCTACCGCCCATCAGCCTGGGGCACAGACACAAGAGGTGTAAGGGGGTTTCCTCACTCACACCACAAAGTCTGCAGGTATTCTCAGCACCTAATCCTATCCTATTTTTGAAGTGTGCCAGGTCGCAGTGTCCCGTCAGCCACTCCACTACCTTCCTAATAACCTTTCTGGGGAGAGTGATCATCTCTCTCACCCATCTTATCGGGGCAGACTCCGCTATAAACGCTTTTGTGTGCCTGCATTCCCCGTACCTATCCCATTTCCTTGTCTGTTCCTTACTAACCCAAGCCTGAATTCTGCTATCAATCTCACAGCTTGGTATAGCCGTCTCGACGGCCTCTGCTCTGATCCCCGCCGCGCCTCTTTTTGCCAACCTGTCGGCCTTCTCGTTACCTCGAATGCCAGCATGGCCAGCTACCCATTTTAACTTAATATCACACCTCCTCGCTAAGTCATCGAGTGATGTCCTGCACGCAAGCACCTCATAAGAGGTGATCGTCACCTTGCTAAGAGCCGCAATGGCAGCCCTGCTGTCGGAGTGTATGACAACCTTCCGATTTGTCCACTCCTCCTCAAGCATGGCTGTCACGCAACTTTTTATGGCTATGACTTCCGCCTGGAAGACCGTGGCGTGGGGTTCTAGTGAGAGAACAATCTCCCTACTGCTCCCCTCTAGCCACGCCGCCGCACCTACACCCAGTTCGTTTTTCGAACCGTCCGTGAACCATTTATATACGTGGTTCCCTTCCGTCGCCTGATGTGTATCCGCAACCTCAAAATTCCTTTCGAATCTGTAGTTGCGGGTTACCTTATCTAGCTTAACACTCCGCTTCTGATACATGGCAATTGAATTGACGATCTCCGCATCCTCGTGTAAGTGCCAGTCCTTAGAAACCCTGATCTTCGCCTTAAGTGCCGCGGCCCTTATCATAGTCTCAAGGGGTGGGAGGCCCAACACCAGCTCTAAAGCTTTCAGTGGTGTGGACTTTCTAGCTCCAGTAATGCCCCTTGTCACCATCCCTTGCAATCTATCTAGGAGCAAGTTACCTGTTTTTAATTTGCAACGAGGCCACCAAGCAATGGCCCCATGCAAGAGCCTTGGTCTGAGGACCGCCGTGTAGAGCCATAGGATCATCTTGGGTTTTAATCCCCAGGTAGCTCCAAAAGCTCTCCTGCAAGCCCAGAAAGCAGCCGTAAAGCTAGCCTTCTTGCTTTCCAAGTGTTTGCTCCAGTTCAGCTTCGAGTCGAAAATCACTCCCAGGTACTTTGCCTCATGGGACAAAGTGAGTGTTTTCCCGAATAGCTTAATGGGATCCATTTTTTTGACCTTATATCTGGTGGTGAAGTTGACCAGTACTGTCTTCTCAGGATTTACAGACAGTTCAACCTCTTTACACCAAGCCTCCACGATGCCTAACGCAAAGTTCATTAGGCCTGCTATTGTGTACTCGTCCTGCCCAGAAATCAGGATCAGGACGTCGTCCGCATACGCCTGCGCGTATATGCCTGCCTCATTTAACCTAACCAGCAGTTCGTTCACAACGAGGGACCATTCGGTGGGCGAGAGGACTCCTCCTTGCGGACAGCCCCTCCACACCCGGCCCTCCCTCGTCTCGGATCCCCACTGTGCCTGGACTACTCTCCCAACTAGTGAGTTATGTAGCCATCTAATCAGGGACTTGGGAATACCATGTCTCTCTGCACCTCGGCATATGCTGCTACTTGTCGTGAAGTTGAAAGCCCCCTCCACGTCCAGGAAAGCAGCTAATACCATACCTTTCTTTTTCATCCCTTTTTTAATTCTGGTGGTAGCCTCGTCAAGTGCGGAGTCCACAGACCTGCCCTCTCTGTACGCATGTTGCGTAGCGTGCAGAGGACGAGTCATCAGGGCCCCCTCCTTGATTTCCCGATCCACCAGTCTTTCCAGTGTTTTGAGCATGAAAGACGTAAGGCTAATCGGTCTGAAGTCCTTCACGTTCTCATGAGCCTGTTTTCCGGGCTTAGGTATAAAAATAACCTTGGCCTTCTTCCATTCGTTCGGTACATGACCAAGCGCCAGACAAGCCTTGTAGGCTGTACCCAGCGGTTCCAACAGCAAGTCCACGCCCTTTTGTAGTAGGGCCGGAAAAATACCGTCTGCTCCCGCTGCTTTGTAGGGTTCGAATGAGTCAATGGCCCATCTAATCCTATCTTTAGTTATGACCTTATCCGCCAGATCCCAGTCTTGTTCGAGGAACTCCTCTGGAGGTTGCTCCGGCGGATTCGTAGAGTTTAGTCCCGGGAAGTGAGCCATCAGAAGACACTCGAGAGCCTCTCCATTGTCAGACGCCCACTCCCCTGAGGATTTCCTGATCTGGTGCTGAGCGCTTCCGGTCGGCCTGGCCAGGATCCTATTCAGCCTAGCCGTTTCCGGAATACTGTTGAGTTCCTCACAGTAGCGCTTCCAACCCTCCTTTTTGGCCGCCTCGAGAGCCTTTTTATACTCTCGTCTGCAGTTACTGTAAGCCTGTAGCTCCCTAGATCCTCTCTTCTTTTTCCATCTGTTAAACAGCTTGCCGACCTCTTTGCGCAGGGCACCCAATCTAGGGTTCCACCAGGGTGTCGTTTTGCCCTGTCTGCGCTTCGTTGGTCTACAGCTATCCTCAAATGCACCTACTATGGCTGCTTGTATACTGCCACAGTACTTTTCAATCTCCTCCATATTCTCCAGCCTGCCTGCTTTGTCCGGGAGTCTCTCCCTTAGACGACTGCAGTACAAGTCCCAGTTTGTTTTTCTGGGATTCCTTCTCGCCTGATCATCCTTGGTCAGATCGCCCAGCTCAAAGCGGATCTGCTCGTGGTCGGACATGGAGACCTCATTCGATACTCTCCACCCCCGTACCTTCGAGAAGATACCCCTTGTTGCCAGTGTAATATCAATGACCTCCTCCCTCCTTCTGTCTCTGAACGTCGGAACCCTGCCTCTATTGAGGATATCAAGCTCCGTCGTGCAGAGGTACTCCAGGAGTCTCTCGCCTCGGTCGTTGCAGTTTGAACTGCCCCAGACGAGGTGATGCGCATTAGCATCACATCCTACTATAACCTCTCTGCCTCTACTGCGGCAGTCCTCAACTAGTGCCCTCACCTCCTCTGGGGGTGGCGAGTGCGCTGAGTCGCTGGGGAAGTATGCCGAGGCCAAGATAATCTCCTCCTCAGCTCCTTCCTCCGTCCTTCTCTTCACTATTATTGTGGTGAGATCACTGTGGCAGTGAAGGGGCCAGATCTCCCCCTGCACGCCTTTTAGGAGAATGCAGGTACGTACCCGCCCTTCCCCGGCCGCCCGGAAGAGCCGTCCACAGCCCCCTAATCCTGCCACCCTACCACTCGCATTGATCCAAGGTTCTTGAATCAAGGCGATGCCTGTCTGCATCTCTGCCATGCACTTAGCCAGCACAGCCGTAGCGCTTTTGCAGTGATGCAAGTTGATTTGCACGAAAGGAATTATGGCTCCTGCCTTGTCTGCCTGAGCCATGGTTCCTTCCTTCCCACTTTTTTTTTTTTTTTTTTTTTTTTTTTTTTTTTTTTTTTTTCACCGCCCTCTTGGTCATTGAGAAAAAAATCGGGTGCTTTTTCTGTAGAGGATGTCTAGGTGTCCAGGAACACCCTCATGAAGACGGGACGTCGTCTACAAGGCAGCCCACCTCGCACGTGCTAATTGAGAAAAAAAAATTGGGAGCTGTTCCTGTAGACGATGTCCAGGTGTCCACGAACAACCTCAGAACGACGGGACGTCGTCTTCAAGGAAGCCCACCACGATCTTGGTCATTGAGAAAAAAATCTGGCGCTGTTCCTGTAGACGATGTCCAGGTGCCCAGGAACATCCTCAGGACGACTGAGCGTCGTCTACAGGGAAGCCCACCCCGCAAGTGGTCATTGAGAAAAAAAATCGGGAGCTGTTCCTGCAGACGATGTTCAGGTGTCCAGAAACTCCCTCAGGACGACGGGACGTCGTCTACATGGTAGCCCACCCCGCACTTGGTCATTGAGAAAAAAATCGGGCGCTGCTTATGTAGACGATGTCCAGGTTTCCAGGAGCACCGTCAGGACGACGGGACGTCGTCTACAGGGAAGCCCACCGCCATCTTGGTCACTGAGAAAAAAATCGGGTGCTGTTTCTGTAGAGGATGTCTAGGTGTCCAGGAACACCCTCATGAAGACGGGACGTCGTCTACAAGGCAGCCCACCCCGCACTTGGTCATTGAAAAAAAAAATTGGGAGCTGTTCCTGTAGACGATGTCCAGGTGCCCAGGAACACCCTCAGGACGACGGGACGTCGTCTACAAGGCAGCCCACCTCGCACGTGCTAATTGAGAAAAAAAAATTGGGAGCTGTTCCTGTAGACGATGTCCAGGTGCCCAGGAACATCCTCAGGACGACTGAGCGTCGTCTACAGGGAAGCCCACCCCGCAAGTGGTCATTGAGAAAAAAATCGGGAGCTGTTCCTGCAGACGATGTTCAGGTGTCCAGAAACTCCCTCAGGACGACGGGACGTCGTCTACATGGTAGCCCACCCCGCACTTGGTCATTGAGAAAAAAATCGGGCGCTGCTTATGTAGACGATGTCCAGGTTTCCAGGAGCACCGTCAGGACGACGGGACGTCGTCTACAGGGAAGCCCACCCCGCACTTGGTCATTGAAAAAAAAAATTGGGAGCTGTTCCTGTAGACGATGTCCAGGTGCCCAGGAACACCCTCAGGACGACGGGACGTCGTCTACAAGGCAGCCCACCTCGCACGTGCTAATTGAGAAAAAAAAATTGGGAGCTGTTCCTGTAGACGATGTCCAGGTGTCCAGGAACAACCTCAGAACGACGGGACGTCGTCTTCAAGGAAGCCCACCACGATCTTGGTCATTGAGAAAAAAAATTGGGAGCTGTTCGTGTAGACGATGTCCAGGTGCCCAGGAACACCCTCAGGACGACGGGACGTCGTCTACAAGGCAGCCCACCACGATCTTGGTCATTGAGAAAAAAATCTGGCGCTGTTTCTGTAGACGATGTCCAGGTGCCCAGAAACACCCTCAGGACGACTGAGCGTCGTCTACAGGGAAGCCCACCGCCATCTTGGTCATTGAGAAAAAAATCGGGTGCTGTTTCTGTAGAGGATGTCTAGGTGTCCAGGAACACCCTCAGGACGACGGGGCGTCGTCTACATGGCAGCCCACCCCGCACTTGGTCATTGAAAAAAAAAAATTGGGAGCGGTTCCTGTAGACGATGTCCAGGTGTCCAGGAACAGCCTCAGGACGAAGGGACTTCGTCTACAAGGCAGCCCACCCCACACTTGGTCAGTAAGAAAAAAAGCGAGCGCTGCTTCTGTAGACGATGTTCAGGTGTCCAGGAACTCCCTCAGGACGACGGGACGTCGTCTACAGGGAAGCCCACCGCCATCTTGGTCACTGAGAAAAAAATCGGGTGCTGTTTCTGTAGAGGATGTCCAGGTGCCCAGGAACACCCTCAGGACGACGGGGCGTCGTCTACAGGGAAGCCCACCGCCATCTTGGTCATTGAGAAAAAAATCGGGTGCTGTTTCTGTAGAGGATGTCTAGGTGTCCAGGAACACCCTCAGGACGACGGGGCGTCGTCTACATGGAAGCCCACCCCGCACTTGTTCATTGAAAAAAAAAAATTGGGAGCTGTTCCTGTAGACGATGTCCAGGTGCCCAGAAACACCCTCAGGACGACTGAGCGTCGTCTACAGGGAAGCCCACCCTGCACGTGGTCATTGAAAAAAAATCGGGCGCTGTTCCCGTAGACGATGTCCAGGTGCCCAGGAACAACGTCAGGACGACGGGACGTCGTCTACAGGGAAGCCCACCGCCATCTTGGTCATTGAGAAAAAAATTGGGAGCTGTTCCTGTAGACGATGTCCAGGTGTCCAGGAAAAGCCTCAGGACGAAGGGACTTCGTCTACAAGGCAGCCCACCCCACACTTGGTCAGTAAGAAAAAAAGCGAGCACTGCTTCTGTATACGATGTCCAGGTGTCCACGAACAACCTCAGAACGACGGGACGTCGTCTACAGGGAAGCCCACCGCCCTCTTGGTCATTGAGAAAAAAATCGGGTGCTTTTTCTGTAGAGGATGTCTAGGTGTCCAGGAACACCCTCATGAAGACGGGACGTCGTCTACAAGGCAGCCCACCTCGCACGTGCTAATTGAGAAAAAAAAATTGGGAGCTGTTCCTGTAGACGATGTCCAGGTGTCCACGAACAACCTCAGAACGACGGGACGTCGTCTTCAAGGAAGCCCACCACGATCTTGGTCATTGAGAAAAAAATCTGGCGCTGTTCCTGTAGACGATGTCCAGGTTCCCAGGAAACATCCTCAGGACGACTGAGCGTCGTCTACAGGGATGCCCACCCCGCAAGTGGTCATTGAGAAAAAAATCGGGAGCTGTTCCTGCAGTACGATGTTTCAGGTGTCGCAGGAACTCCCTCATACGACGGACGTCGTCTTACATGGTACCTCCCCCGCACTGGGCCATGGAGAAAAAAATCGGGCGCTGCTTATGTAGACGATGTCCAGGTTTCCAGGTCAGACGACGGTCGTGTCTACAGAAACACCCTCAGGACAAATGAGCGTGTCTACAAGGCACCCACCCCTCACGGGTCATTGAGAAAAAAATCGCTGTTCTTAGATTCCGTAGGAGAGGCATGAAGCCCACCGCTTGGCATTGAAAAAAAGGGCTTTCTGAGAGATGTAGTGAACACCCTCAGGACGACGGGATGTCGTCTACAAGTCATCCCACCCCGCACTTGGTCATTGAGAAAAATCGGGCGATGTTCCTGCAGACGATGTCCAGGTGTCCAGGAACACCGTCAGGACGACGGGACGTCGTCTACAAGGCAGCCCACCCCGCACTTGGTCATTGAGAAAAAAATCGGGCGCTGTTCCCGTAGACGATGTCCAGGTGCCCAGGAACAACGTCAGGACGACGGGACGTCGTCTACAGGGAAGCCAACCACGATCTTGGTCAGAAAAAAATTGGGCGCTTTTCCTGTAGACGATCTCTCTCTCTCTCTCTCTCTCTCTAGGACAAATTTATTCGGAAAAATAAATAAACATGTTTCATACAATTTCAAAGATCACTTACTCTCTCTCTCTCTCTATCTTTGTGTTGACGGTGGACAGCAGCTTTTCTTGGTTGCGTCGGTGAGTCAGTCGCCTAGCCCGGTGTTGGAGTCTCTGCTGCTATCCTTGTTCCTCCAATGTTATAGAATAGGCCGTTGCCCTTGCTCCGCGTTTTCCCGGCAGGGTGATCGGCGTGGCAGATTTCAAGTCCACAGCGGGCGGTCTTTCGTACTCTTAACGATGCTCGGAGAGGCTCGTCGCTGTGCAGACTGGTAGCTTCGTATATGTGACTGGCGTGACGACAATTACTCGTTGTATAGACTTGGTGCGACTGAACGATGCTTGCCCTTTGACTAGGGTTTTTATACTCTTTAATCCCCTCCATTGATTTCCGGTGGGGTGCATTCCTTTGCTCAATCTTGGGAAAATTCGGCTACTTAATTCAAATGATCATTTCCTGTCAAAAATTCGGACATGAATAATAATGTGATGGTATGTGATCTGTTCTTAGGGCTCATTGCCTAGGAAAGGTGACTGTGCGTAATGTTTTTCTATTTCATGTCTTGAATATTGATTAGCATTCGAATATAAATCATTTTTATGTGCCGAAAACTTAATTATTCGGTGTCATATTTTAGTAATAAAATTCCTCCGTAATTTATTTCTAAGTTCTATTTCGTGAGAAAAACGAGTGTGCTCTGTGCGTTTCCATCTTCTGTTCTGAATATTAATTAGCTTCCGTTTACAAAGTATCCTCAAATATTTCCTCTCTTGGGTAACCTTCCTCATCTCTTTTATTGCCTTAATTTGTATTCTTTCTACATTTCACACTTCCTTACAGGTGTACATAGAAATTTAGTTATGTCGTAAAAAGAATCATGTTTACTATTTTTATTCATTATTGGCTTTTCATTATTCTGTACTATTATCTCATTTCTCTACTTATTATTATTCTACACTTAATATCTTTTTACGACGGGCACCCCTGATCATCATTCAGAAAATTGATTGAGAACTTACAAAAAACATTTTTTTCTATAAATGGATAACTAATAATGGATAACTTACTATTTCAAAAATATTTCCGAAATTTTAAATTAAATTAAATAATAAATGGAGAAATACAAAAAAAAACAGAGTTGATAATCATAAGTATCTAGGAATAATGTTTGACAGCAACATGAAATGGGATGTTCATACGAAATACATATATAACAAAACCAAGTATCTATCTTTTACTTTTTACAAATTATCTAAAATTATGCCCACTGATACTCTAAGAATGATCTATTATTCACTTTTTCACAGTATATCAACTTATGGAATCATTGCATGGGGAGGAGCCTATGCAGGAAGCCTAAGTTGCTTACAAAACTTGCAAAATAAGATTATAAAACTAATAAACAAAAACAAATTTATTCTAAACAATCCTTTGAATTTAGATCAAGCATTCACACTAGAAGCAGTATCATACTACTTCAACGAGCTACAAAACAAATACTTAGACTCACCCAACACAACGAGAAATAGAAGCATCCAATTGCCAAAAAGATACAGAAGCATAAGCATAAAAAATAGCTACATTAGAGCAGTAATTACCTTCAATAACTTTTCGAACGATATCAAAAACTGGTTAAATAAAAACAGCATTAAAAATGTGTGTCCTCCTGGGTGTATCCTCGTATGACGACATCCACTAAGATTTTGATTTTCTGGAATGACATCATAACAGCGATAAATCCATCGCTGACTGTGCCAAATTTGGTAAATTTATCCCACTATTTGCTCCAGGTAGATTGAGCTAGATGTTCCATGGCGTCGTCACTCATAAGTCTGACGAGAGTTCCATCATGATTGACCAATGGTTGTCCGTTCATCTCCCGTGTCACGTTGTTTAACATAGCTGAACGTTCAGCAGGAAATATGATGTATCCTCGCAAGTCTTTAAGATCCTTATCTGTGTAGATTCCGCTGGTGGCGAGGTCGGCTGGGTTCATGTACTGCTAAGTGGTCATTGGTTTCGGGATTTTCGGCGAAATTGCTTCAACGGGTCGTAGCATCATCTTGTACCACGTTTCTCCAACAAAATAATAGGAGGGGAGCAGTGCGTTGCACGTTATTTGGCCTCCTTCTTGTTTTAGTATGTGTGTTCTGGGTGTCAGGAAGAAGGTTTTGTTACGGAATGTTACAGGCAGTACTATGTAACATTCTTCTACATGTTTTATTTTGACTTCGACGGGTACACATTTAACTATAGGTACGACCTCACCGGCCAATACTGCCATGTAACCGGGGCCTTTATGTTAAATGCGAACTCATCTGGGTTCTGAGTTGCAATGGATAAGGAATTTTTCAAGGTTTGTTGTTTCAAAGTGCACCTTTGGTACATTAAATTACGGTAGAGTTGTTTCATTTGAGTTCGAATATGTTTCTTAACGTACACGAACTTTGAATTTACGTAAGCGAAGATGTCCAAATTTTCTACTCTTTGTTGGGAGGCGCTGGGAAAAGGTTTCCCATCTACTGATTCAAAAATCATCAACTTAGGGTGATCCGTTTTTACTATTTTAAATCCGCAAACACTTTCGAATGTTTTTGCGGTTAAAGCAAATGTTATTTCTCCTGTCTCTAGGGTGTATATTGTTTGAGCGCCATGTAATTCTTGGCTTACGACCTTGGAAGCACGACCCTTGTACAACAGAAGGAATATCCACCCTCAGAATCCATACAGTTTTTCGTAGACAAAGGGCACACAGTTCCAGATCGCAAATGGATCTGATCGTGATCTAGATTAACTCGCGTCTGATACTGCGTGAATGTTATCCGTAGGCTACCTTGTTCCACTACCGACTCCCAATTACCATAATGATCGGAATAAGCGGCGCCATTACATTTTCCCTCTGAATCTAAAAAGCCTGCGAAGGTCATGCTATGCGACTGGGTAGCATTTACTTTAATACCCTGGATTGTTCGGATACTTCCAAAATTTAAAGTCCCAGTTGTATGCATCTCGTTGCACGCTCTTACGCTTATGTCATAGATGTATTCGCTCTCACCATGTCTTACAAGCGAGATGTGAGAGTGCATACCACAGTAATAAACAGTTCTGTGAATCTCAAGCTTGCATTGCTTGACTAGAGTGCTAGCGAAATCATCTATCTGTAGTAATTGTATGTTTACATCGCTGATATTTATTTCCTCTTTCGGGAAATCGCATTTGCCCACGCTTAGGGTCGACAAAGTCGTTACATTTAGCAAGCTATTCCCACAATCATAACCAATCAGCGCATTTCCTTGAAGAATTAGAGAAACAAAAATCAAGCTAAAATAGAGATCCATATTGTTTTTGTAGATGTTTTATTTTTTCTTTTTCTTTTTTTGCAAAAGGGGTTCTGAAACAGAAAAATAATGTTATTTACCATCTATGTTTATGTGGGAAATTCTTAATCTATTCATATGTACTATTTTGGATGAATTCTTTATCTGAATCTTAACATTATTCTTAAATATTTCGAGAATTTTATATGGACCAGAGTAGTGATCGCCAAATTTACCAAGTTTCGGGCCAGACTGAAGGAAAACAAAATCTCCAACTTTGAATTTTCTGGGATTAATGGCTTTATCGTAATATTTTTTTGATTTTTCGTTTGAAATTATAAGATTATCGTAGACCATTTTCCTTATACCCGTCAATCGAGTTACCAACTCCGTAATATATCCTTTATAAGTGGGGAGTAAATCTCCTTTTCTTCAAGGATCATTTGATGGGAGTCGAGCCAGTTTTCCGAAGACTACTTCGTATGGTGTGTGTTTTGTAGATTCTTGGACGGAGGTATTGTAATTTAACATGGCAATTTCAATCCATTCGTCCCAGTCTGCGTCTAAGCTTGTATATTGTTTTAGATATTATCCCAGGAAATGATGCGTTCGTTCTAAAGCATCGTTGGACTGAGGATGAAATGCCGTGGTTCTAAGTTTTTTTATTCTAAATCTTTTGGCTACACGAGTCATTAGGCTACTCAGGAAATTTGAGCCTCGGTCAGTTAGGACTGACTTTGGTGCGCCGTAAATGCAGATGAATCTTTTTATAAATGCGTCAGCAACTGTTTTTGATAAGGTATTATTTTAAGGGTGCAGCTATGCAGAACTTGGATAGATGATCTTGCATGGTTAAAATGTACTCATTTCCTCTTTCAGTTTTCCTGACTGGTCCAACAATATCAATGCTTATTTTATCAAAGACGGTTCCGGGCGTATCCGTTATGACCATTGGTTGCTTGGTCTTTAGGTGGACTAGCTTCTGAAGTTGGCAATCTAAGCACTGTTGGATACGGCGTTATACATCTCCTTTTAGGTTTTCCCAGTAATAATTCTGTCGAATTCTATTGTATGTTTTAGAAACTCCTTTGTGTCCTCCAATTGGTGATTTATGTAGTTCGTAGAATATCTCATCTCTTGAGTCAGCGGGTACGTATAAAAGTTTTCCCGTGCATATTATGACTTTGAAGTCCGGAAAATTTTTTTGGATTAGGTTATGTATTTCTGTCCATTCTAAATTTTCTATGAATTCGTTTTTGGCTAAATTGAACTCCGTGTGTTTATTTTTAATGAGCAAGTCTCGCAGGATGTAAAATCCAGTTTTTATATAGTTTTTGATGGAAGTAATTGATTCCGGATTATCCCCACAAATGCAAATCATATAAATGGAGTATTTATTTTTAATTTTTACTTCTTTTACCTCATTAATTTTTCATTCAGAAGATTTGATTTTATTAAGGTTTTTTATTTTCTGTGAAGCTTCATCGCAAGGTGTTCTATTAGATGAAACGAAACAGGCTATATTTCCTATGCGACTCTGAATTGGTTCTCTCGTTTCTATAATTAATACTTTTTTGTTATCCGAAGAAGTGGTAGTGAATGAGTTAATTGAAGGGGTTTCTATTTCTGAAAGCTGAGGAGAAATATCGGGCAAAGAATTGTTTTCTAAGGCTGGGAGAAGATCTGCGGCTATGTCGGAGCTAGATTGTGAGCTTTCGACATAATTAGGTTTTGGCTTGCTAATATTTCGCTTGTTTTGTTCGTTTACTTTAATTTTACCACTAGAAACTTCAGCATTGACATCATTAGTTTCCATTTCGTCTATTAGTTTTTGTTGAGCTCTGATTATTACATTAATTATGGGATTCCGTGAAAGAGCATCCGCGTTTGCATTTAATCTTCCCGGTTTGTAAATGATCTCATAATCATTTTCGCTTAATTTAAATTTCCATTTCTGTACGCGGGCATTCAAATCAGCGGTTTGGAACCATACTAAGGGCTGATGATCAGTTATAATTTTAAATTTACGGCCATAAATATAAGAATTAAAAGACTTCACGCTGTGAATTATCGCGAGAGCTTCCTTTTCGTAAACTTCATAGTTTAATTCAGGACCTCTTAAAACTCGAGAAGTGTATGCTACTGGTAGATCTTTCCCAATAGGACCTTGAGAAAGTACTCCACCTACAGCAAGGCCTGATGCATCTGTCGTAATATTAAAAGGTTTCGTAAAATCGGGAAATTGTAAAATTGGAGCTGTACATAATAAATTTTTTAGATGATCAAAAGCTTTATTAGCTTCTTCCGACCATTCAAAATCAACTTCATTCTGTAGTAATCTTGTTAGGGATTTAGCGATACGTGCGAAATCTTTTATAAAGCGTCGATAATAACCAGCCAATCCCAAAAATTGTCGAATGTTTTTTATATTTTTAGGAATGGGGAATTCTTTTACTGCTTCTATTTTTCGGTTATCTACTTTCACCACCAAACAGCAGTATTGTAAGGGGAGGATGATTTTATGATTTTTTTCTCTAGTAACTCTGTTACTTGTTTATTTATTTCGTCTTTGAGAGCATGTGGAAATTTATACTGTTTGGTATTAATGGGATTATCAGTCGTGGTGGAGATTTTATGTGTCATGGCATTTGTTCCTGGCAGATCATCGCCTTCAAGATAAAAAATGTCACGATATTTTAGAGCGAGGTTAAGGACGTGCTCTCTTTCGATTCCGTCTAAATGGTTTATCCTAATTATGTCTTCTATTTTTGGATTATTTAGTTTGAAGATTGGAATTACAGGGCCATCTATGGATAGAAAATTAAATTTTACATTGTAATTGAAATCCTCAACGTCTATATTTAAATCGGAATTTATCTCTTTTTGTGAGAATGGATAATGAGCTTGGGAACTCAAACTTGAAGAATCATGAAAGTTATCTATTTCTTCTAATTCAATAGCACTGCCTTCTAAGCTGGTAGCTTCAGAGGGATTTGAAGGACCATAATTAATGGTGAGGGTCATCCCATTTACATGCATTTGATCAAGTTTAAAATCTAGTATAGCTTCCTGATTTATTAAATAATCGGCTCCTATAATTCCATCTTCGTCTATTTCAAAATCATCTGAAACTACGTGGAAAATACTACAACCACCAAAAATAGGGAGTTCAAAAGAGCCTAAAGTTGATATGGGATTGGAACCTAACCCCTTGAGTTGGAGTATTTGATTGGTATCAAATTTGATATCCGGAAGAGTGGATTCTTTGATAAGGTTTACTTCTTATCCTGAGTCTATGAAGAAGGTTAATTGAAGAGGTCAAAACTGATGTTCTCCTCCTGAGAGATCTGGTTGCTTGAGCGCGGTTGGTTTTGCTCCCTCGATGCGCTCGCGCGAGGGAGGTTCTGTCCGCTTCCCGAATTCTTATTATTATTGAAAATTCTCTTTTTACAGTCATCAATTAAATGACCGTCTGCCTTACAGTACCGACAGAAGAGAGGATAAGCTTGTACTGGATTGCTAGTTTTTGGTTTGCAATTTTTAGCACTGTGACCAGATTGATCACATAACTGGCAAACTAATTGGGATTTTTTAGGACAATTCGAAGAAATATGTCCAGGTTGACGACACGAAAAACATGTGGCTCGCGACTGACAGGAGGAAGCTGTATGCCCTGGCTGATTACATAATTAACAAATTGTATTTGTATTATTAGTTGATTTCCGGCGACATCTATCTTCCGTGTGCCCCGTTATTTTATAAAAGCTACAAGTTTTATTTTTAAAGCAATTCTGGGTGTCCTGATTATCTTTCTTACAGATTTGACAGAAGTTAAATTTTTTTTGTTTAAACTGGTTATCCCAATAACATTTCCTTAAATTTTCGCGGGCAAGAAGTTGTTTTTCAATATTGATGGCTAACTTTAAATATTCCGTTATATTGTCCTCTTCCGTGAGGCGTTGTTCAATTTCAGGTTTAAGACCCCTTTTAAAACAATTAATTAAATTTTTCTCTAATGCCGTTCTTGTAGTCGCGGATAGGTCATCATTATTTAATTTATACACCTCTAGCATTTCGCGGCCTTTTTCCTTAATTCGGTTACCGGTTCCTTAATTCGGTTTCCACCGATTTCGCGGGTGAATACATTTCTTTTAATACTTTCGTTAATTCATTAATATTTTGGAACGTCTCACCGGCAATCATGAAGCGAGCTTCGTCAGTGAGTTTAGAGTGGATTAGTTTAGTCATATTGGGCTCATCGATCTTATCGATCATGGCCTGGGCTTCCATGCATCCTTCCAGAAACTCGCTAAGCCGAATGTTTTTTCCGTCAAACTCCGGCACAACCGTTAAAGCGTCCTTTAACGCTACCTTTTGAGGTGCTACGACTTGGTCGATCATGATGTTTAAGATAGGGTGTTTTTTCAGTAAAACCAGAAAATCTTGAGAAGGAATATGGCTTTTAGGCATATCAAAAGCAGGAGAATCTTCTGTTTTTGCAGCGACTATCGTAGTCTCCATTTCTGTTTCGCTTTCTTCGGATGTATTGCTAGTAAATTCCGTTGAAGGAGCTCTGATTTTCCTTTTTATTGGAGGAGGGAGTGTTTCAAATTTCTGAGGATTTTTCTTGTTTTGGCTACGCGTGTTGGGTTTAATCATGAATAATTAAAAAAATTAAATATATGCGAATATTTATTAAAAAAAAAAATTAAATGGTTATAAAGTTTTTTTTTTTTTTTAAAAAGAGATAATTAAATTTTTGTAGGTATTTTAAAGTTCTTTTTAAAGCACTCACTGCAGTTAGCACGAGGCTTGTAATAACACTTTTTACTCAGTTGTCTAAAGAATCTGGCGAATAATTCTTCCTTTCTCATCAAGGGGAGAGATAGTCGGTCCCTCCTTGGTGTAGTTCTTGGTTCGCCTGGCACGACGTCTAACCCTAAGGATTTCAGTCTCTCCTGTAGGGGAGGACGCTCTGGCGAATGGTCCGGTCTTGCTGCTAAATTTTCCTTATTTTTTGTAAGGCTTTCCTTCGCCTATATTCTTCTATAGGAAGAAATTCCTTTCCCCCTTTCTTTAAATTTTCTATAAATTGTTGCCTCTTCCTTTTCCTTTGCCTAGGATTTGGCTTTGTTTTTTTCTGAGATTCCTGCACTAGAGTATCTCCACTCTGGTCCACTTAAAAATTATAATACATCGTTAGCGTATTGTATGATAGGAACTTGTATTTTGGGAAGTCGAATAGTTACTATTAATGGCGTATGAATTTGGCCAGTTGGGAATTTTTGTGTTTTGATTTTTTCTTACAACCCGAAACACATGCTTTTTTTGAGTTCGGGATAGGATAATTATTTTATCTTTTATAAAAAGTAAAAATTTATTTAAAATATGTTTTTTAATATTTTCTCTTTCAAGGACAGAGGTACAACTATGTGTAATTGTATAATTTTCTTTCAAGGACAGAGGTACAACTGTGTGTACTTGCATAATAATTTTTGTCTCCGGTGTATTAACCGTAGCAGGACTACCAATCAGAGATCGGATGCGCAAGGCGGAGTGACTTGATTGTATGTTTTCATTTAGAGATCAGAGGTAGCTTTGATCTAGTCTCATTAAATTAAAGGATTAGAACCCTTTTTATTTTTAAAGAGAAATTTACAAAAAAAAAACAAGATTTAGAAAAAAATTTTCATTTATAATTATTTATTTAAAAAGGATAAAAAAAAGAATTTTAATTTATGTATTTAAAGAAACTGTTATATTAGAATTGTTCCATTATTTATTTATTTTATTAATTTATTAAAAAGAAATCACGAGATTATTGAGTTTTTTTAAAGGAAAATAATTTATTTATTTGTTAATTTATTTATTAAACATTTATTTTTAATTTATTATTTAAAAGAGAAATTAAGTTTTGATATATTTTCCTTTTATTATTATTTTTTAAGTGTTAGAATTCTTCTCCCAAAATACAAGTTTTGCTTATGTATATAAATAAGGAAAGATGAAAAATAGAATAGAGATTTTAAAGGGAAACAATCTATCTCGATCCCGGACGAGCCCCCAAAAATGTGACGTCCAAGTTAATGGCACGCCGAGAGAGTGACGGAAGGTCGACTCTCTCAATACCCGGTTGCACATGCCTTATCAAACGGCCCAGAAAAATTTGTAAATATTGAATATATTGAATATTGTCCGATTTACCACAAAAAAAATTATCGCAAAGCAACGCCAAACATTTTTCGAATGCCTGTGCTTGGGCCGCTTTGCTTGCCTGCAGATCTCGCGGGACCGCTTCATTATTTTGACGTTGATGATGATAGCGATTCCGGCGAAGATTCAGATGCAACTTTTTTTAGTGAGTCGGGTGAGGAATAATTTATGAAAAAAAATGAAAAATAATACTTTGTAATAGATTTAAAGAATATAGTTTGTAATAGATTTATTTTTTTTTTTAAAAATCAATGTAAATTTAACAATTTTGTAATGTATTAAAAAAGAAAAAAATTTTTGTAATAGATTTTAAAATATATATGTAAAATTAATAATAACCATGTAATATACAGGGTGTCCAAAAAGTCTGGAAACTCCCAAATAACTTTTCAGGTGTCTTATTTGTAAAAAAAGTCAAGGTCATATTCGATGTAATTTTTGACAAGGAATGCAACGGCGACCTTAGATGTGACCATGAAGATGACCTTGACGGTTTTTTTTTAAGGTCAATTCAATTTTTTTTAATGGGAAGCACCATTTTTGACATCAGCAATGGAAAGAGCGGGAAATTTTACATTCAAAACCATTAAGATTAATAATTTTCCATTTATCTTAAACGTCATTTGATTTTACTTTTAGCGTTACCCAGGAACAACGGCGTGGACGTAGTAATTTCTGTTCCCTTTGGGGTGCTTTACTATCGTGAGTCCCCTTGCCTCTCACGTGATTGGATAAATATTTCCAATTATGATTTTCGCAGATGCTCGAACTGCTTACTTTACTTCTCCCATTTACTTCTTGACACTGTCCTAATCGAAGGTAAAAAGCACCAACAGCATTTCTGATGATTTCAGCGGGGATGAGAGCTGATTCATCAATGATCCTTTGCCGTAATTCATCCAAATTTTGGGGTTTTGTTTTGTACACTCGATCTTTCAAATACCCCCAAATAGAAGTAATCAAGAGGCGTAAGTAAGCGCGAACAGTTCGTGCATAATGAGCTGCTGCGCCATCCTGTTGATACCATGTGCCATTGAAGTTTTCTCCGGTTATTTTCCTTATTGCAGGAACTATTTGATTGCGGAGCATAGCTTCATAATTTTGGGCATTCAAGTTACCATCAATAAAAAATGGTCCTATAATTTTATCATTTAGTATTCCAACCCAGACATTTAATTTTTGTGGATATTGTGATTTAGCTTCTCGTGCCCAATAAGTATTATCAGCTGCCAAATATCTACAATTATGCCTATTCAAACTACTATGTTAAATAGAAAGTTAGGATTTTGAACTATGCGAGCCATCATATCATCACAAAATTCAACGCGACGGTCGAAATCATCCTCGTTCAGTTTGTGTATCAGTGTTACTTTGTAGGGATGGAAATTCACTTCATATAGTATGTTATGAACAGATGATGTACTAACTTCGTGCTCTTGAGCAGCTCTACGTGTGGATGTATGTGCATCTTCAGTGAATGTTAACAAAATATCTAATGACTTCTCTTCATTACTTGATGACTTTGGTCTACCTGATCTAGGCAGGTCTCTAATAGTGCGGGTATTTTCAAACCTTTTAACAGTTTTTTGAACTGTTGCAAATGACATTAGAGTCCTATTAGGCCTAAATGTAGCATTAAAAAGATCCCTTACAGCCCTATAAGATCGCTGCACCGGACCCCAAGCTCTCATCATGAGAAGCGTTATTCTTTCTCTATCAGTAAGTTTGTCCATTGCACTTTTCTTTGCAAGAGACGCAAGCTGATCAGAATATGAAAATTCAAAAACCAGTAAAATATTTTTTCAGATTGTACACTACTGCTGCGGAAAATTATTTGAACGAATTCACTAGAAGAGCTTGAAATGGTAATAATCAATAATTTTTTCTGGGTAACGCAAAAAATTGACCTGACCTTAAAAAAACCATTAAGGTCATCTTCAAGGCCAAATCTAAGGTCGCTGTTGAATTCCTTGTCGAAAATTACATCGAATATAACCTTGACATTTTTTACAAATAAATCACCTGAAAAGTTATTTGGGTGTTTCCAGACTTTTTGGACACCCTGTATATTTAAGTTGTAATAAAATGTAAAAAAAATTGAAATAAGCACGTAAAGAACAGTCATCAATTAAATTTTGGACTATTTTGCATGTTCTTGTCGACCATTTTACACCATCGGGAGAACGAGGTATAATCCCACTCATTCCACATAAGAGAGCTCTTGGAGGAAGACTTAAAAATTGTAGAAGACGTTCGTAAATTCCCTTTTTTTCTAACGTTGGAGTGAACTTGTGTGTTGCACCCGTATCGATGTCTCTGCATTCTCAATTTTTATGGCGATATTCGTTTTTGACTAAAAAAGAAAAAAAGATTTTGAAAATATTTTAAACTATTAATTTAGAAAAAACAATAATAGCTTGCATGCTTACCCGTAATTGTTGGATTTTTAATTTGTTTACAGCAGGGTTACTTCGTCTTTTTCCAGTTATTTTACAACAGCAAGAAAGCACTGTAACACTATTGTAATATTCTTGCATCTCGATTTCTAAATTATTATACGAGTCGTCCTCTTCGACAAGTTGCATGTAAAACAAAGAGGGTGTATAGAACGATGAAATCCTTACGTTTTTTACATTATAAAGAAAATTTGCATTATCGCGGTTTTTTATATCTAACAACGACGGTCATTTTAGAAAAAAAAGATGGCTATCAGTCTTGCAAAGAGCGAGAGAAGCGCGTAGTTTACGTGTTTGAAGGAATGTTGAAGGGTTACTGGAGACGCGACAGCTAAACGCAGGAATTGTTTTTTTTTTCTCGTATCCCCCTCCACTGCAATGTTTTAAACAGCCTTTTTACGTAAGCACTTTCAAAGATATTTTTAGTACTAAACGAGTTATCGCTATGGACATATCGTGGAAGCACTCGTGGACAAGCATGATTTGCGGACCTACAGGATGTGGAAAGACAGTTTTTGTAAAGAGGTTTTTAAAAAACATTGAAAAGATGGCAGATGTAACATTTGACAAAATATTATTTTACTATGCCGAGTGGCAGGATGGTTATAAAAGTGAAAATTTCTTAAGGGGGGCCAGCCTGGGTTAAAATCTTCAAAAAATCGATTTTTTTTTATTGTCTTATAGATAGGAAATTTACTTTAGAATACGTTACAGATATTTGTTTTACCAAAAAAAAATTTTTTCTAAGTTATAATTAAAAAAAAATTTTTTGTAAAAATGAAATTTTTAAAAATTATTTTTACTACTTAATTATTTATATATTATTTATGTACAAAGCCCATTTAAAACAACATATAGCCTCTAAAATGCATTTGTATTACAAAAAATGTTACATATGTATATTATAGGTATATTACACGTATATTACATTGTACCTATAATTCACCGACAGTGGTAAATTCGAATTCTTTTTCCTAGAAAACCTGCTAGATATTTCGATATCAATCAAATTATTTCAGTTCAAAATATTAAAATTTTGTGTAAATTAGTGGCTCTTTTTTTATAACAATAATATGGAGCCTGATTCAAGAAACAGGTTGCCAGGACCATCTGATTATAAAAAAAGGAAATTTGGTAGAAGGCAGAAGAAAAAGAAAGTTTTTAGTCGGAGCGAGGATGGACAATTTGGTTATTCTGCATCTAATGTAGAAATATCAAAATCGAGCCAAAAACTGAGCACAACATCTGTTCAAGTGACTAATAGTGATGTGCAAAATAGAATAATTGACATCTCTATTCTATTTCCACAATTAGAAGAATTTTTATGTTGCAAATCATGCCATGGGTCTGTGGAATTTTTTGAAGTGGATGCCAGAGGTCTAGGCTCGCAGATAAACATTACTTGTAAAAATTGTAAAAAGACTAATTTTATCAATACAAGTAGAACAATAGGAAAAACATCTAATGCCTATGAAGTCAACAAACGCAGTGTACTAGCAGCTAGAATACTTGGACACGGGTTGAGTGGTTTGAAAACTTTCTGTGGTGCAATGGATTTACCTTCACCTATTGTTCATAGTACTTATGACATTATAAACAGTGAACTTGAAATCGCATCAAAAGAAGTTGCTAAAGAGTCTATGAGAGCAGCTGTTTTAAAAATATGTGTAAGTTATTAACATTTAAAATTAATACATTGTAAGAAATTTAGATATTTTCAAAATATTGATTTGAAATATTGATTATACATTACTTCTATATATTCTTTTAGCAATGTAATGATTCTAATTCAGACCTCAGCAATGTATATCTGGCGATGGATCCTGGAAAAAGCGAGGCTTCACTTCACTGCAAGGTTTCGCAAGCCTAATCCGTTATGAAAATGGAAAGGTTATCGACGTTGCACCTAAGCAAAGCTTTTGCCGGGGTTGTCAGCAGCATCCAGAAGAGGATACTGAATGGTGGATTACACATGAACCTAATTGCTCGGCTAACCATAAAGGTAGATTAAAACTAAAAAAAAATTCTTAATTTATTGTGATAATTTACTTGCAGGTAACTCTGGAAAAATGGAAGTAGATGGAATTGTTGAAATGTTCAAGAGATCAGAATCTACTTATGGACTAAAATACAAAAACTATATTGGTGATGGTGACTCAAAAGTGTTCAAAGCAGTGTGTGAAGCCAAACCTTATGGCGAAGATTTATTGTGCAAAAAAAGGAATGTGTGGGCCACGTGCAAAAGAGGATGGGAACCCGTTTAAGAAATTTAAAATCACATTACTCTGGAACGCTTCTTGCTGATAAGAAAAAAATTGGAGGCAAAGGTCGACTTACAGCACAAGTGATTGACCAGTTGACCAGCTACTATGAAAATGCCATCAGGAAACACAATGATTCAGTTGAGGATATGACAAATGCTATCTGGGCGACCTATTATCACAAAATTTCAACTGACGACGATCCACAACATCACCTTTGTCCTGCTGGAAGTCAGAGTTGGTGTAAATGACAGCGGATAAAAGCCACAGGAACAAAGAAGGCACTGAAGAACTTTAAACACACTTCCAGCATTCCACCAGCTATCATGGAAGTTATAAAACCAATATACACAGACTTGACGGATAAACTTGTACTTGAAAAGTGTGTTGGTGGATATACTCAAAACAACAACGAGAGTTTCAATCAGTCAGTCTGGAGATTGATTCCAAAAACACACTTCAGTGGTTTGACAGTCCTTGAAATTGGAGTTTATATTGCTGTTGTCTGCTTCAACGATGGAAAAAAAGGCATTTCTGGAGCTGATGAGAAGATTTGACGTATCACCAGGAAAAGCAGCTGTTCAGTGGGCCAAGGCAACTGACAAAGAAAGAATTTTTTATGCTGAACGACGAACTGCAGCTGCAACTGTTGAGGCACGTCAAGCCAAAAGAAAGAGAAACCTCCCAGAAGATGATTCCTATATTCCTGGTGGTTATTAAAAATCTAAACTCCAATAATAAATAAATAAATAGGCATAGCTGCAATTTAATTCACTGGTATACAGCTCCAAATAAACGGCGAAAAAAGACGAGTTGAAAGTCGCCCCAACCTCGTGGCCGAACACGATGCGGCCGCTCAGCTGAGCACGCGACCGCTATCGTGTACAGCCCCGCGACAGAGGCGACGGCGAGGACTTTGACTATGCACGCGTGCACTATACGCGCACAACACTATAAACATACCGACGCGAAGACGCGGGGACGCGAGGAGGTTCAAGCGACGGCGGAGATGCGCGAGCTGGCGAGCACGTGTTGCTCGGCCGGCAGATACTGAGCGCGGCGGAAGAAGGCGCGCGAGCGAGAGAAATAGACTGACTGTCTACCGGACGAAAAGTTGTCCGCTTTAGAGACGTCATATGTCAAGACAGATATGACAAGACGCATATGTGACAAAACGCATCTGACATTTCTTTCGCTCGCGCGCCATCTTCCGCCGCGCTCAGTATCTGCCGGCCGAGCAACACGTGCTCGCCAGCTCGCGCATCTCCGCCGTCGCTTGAACCTCCTCGCGTCCCCGCGTCTTTGCGATCGGCCCGCGTGTGTCCGCGTAGTTGGTGTGTGTGTGTTTATAGTGTTGTGGGCGTATAGTGCACGTGTGCGCAGTCAAAGTCTTCGCCGTCGCCTCTGTCGCGGGGCTGTACACGATAGCGGTCGCGTGCTCAGCTGAGCGGCTGCATCGTGTTCGGCGACGAGGTTGGGGCGACTTTCAGCTTATCAACTTTTCCCGGAGGTCGTCGTCTCCTGCAGCCATCATCGTTTTATTTCTCTCTCTCTCTCTCTCTTGCTTTCTCTCCTGATCTCAAACTCAAACTCAAAACTCAAATCCACAGCTGCCACCAACAAATTTGGTGTAGTACTCTTTCTCTATCTCTTTCTCTCAAAGCCACTGAACTGGTCTGCTAACATATCAGTTCATGCATAAAGTGAAATCAATTAAATGAATTAGGTAAATAAATGTTTTTAATATGTTTCAGATTATTGCTTGAGCGTTCCTGCATCCAAATCTGAATAGGAAAGCTCAGGAAATCTCTGGGAGAATGCTGTCATTTCATATCTATTTAAACAACTTCAATAGAAAATGGTAAGTATAATTTTCTATATAATTATAAACCCAAAACTTTAAATGCTTTTTTCTCAGTTATTTTATTTTTATGATTTTAGGTCAGTTGCCGCAGGATTTTTTTGGATCCAACCGTCAAATCACTTCTATATCCTGGAAAAACTTAGTGTACGAGCTCTACCACAGATCTATCGGATTGGAATTTTAAAAAGATAAGTTTAAGTGAATGCTATGTACGTAGCATTCACTTTTATTAACATGATTATTGATATTTTCCACATAAGTGTCATTAATAATTTTTTTCTTATTTCTTTCAGAAAAGTGATCCGCGACATCTGAGGTGCAACTTATGAAGAGTATTTTAAGCCTGGTCTGGTGACATATAAGTCATTGTTCTGAAAAAAAAAGTTACGGCAAGTGGACAAATAAATAAAAATTTTAAATGTTTTTGATGGAACAATGAATAATTTAATTTAATAATGAATAAATAGCTTAACTTGTGCGAGAAGTTGAAGTATAAAAAGTTCCAGTAATTAAAAGTGATGAATAAAATTGTTATACCTATTATACTGAAAAGTGTATTTTTTCCAATTTGACCCAGGCTGGCCCCCTTAAACAACGGACAACGCGTAGATTTTCGTGAGGGTCTCCCAAGACCCGAAGACTATTCAAACGATCCACAATTGAAAAAACTTACAATCATCGACGATTTAATGCGTGAATCTTCGAATCATGTAGTTGTCGATCTTTTTACAAAAGGCAGCCATCATAAAAACATAAGTGATATATTTATAACACAAAATATTTTTCATAAAGGATTTCAGATTCAACATTTAGCTCGTCAAGTATGTCCTCGGCAAAAGGGCACGGATACAGAACATGCATATTCCCGGATGACGAATGTCAGTACGCGTACATTCCAAAGTACACTCACAGCGCCCAAGTGCATGCTCTATAATAGTATGTATAAAGGAGCACCACCACAAGCACTGTTTTAGTCAGTTATTCGTAAGCTATGGCGGGAGAAGCACGTCAAGCGAGTAAATTTGAGGGCATTCCTTTTGAAAAAAAAATACGTGAGTTTATTGAACGCTCTTAGACACTCGAGTAAAGAGCAACGACTCGCGCTTCTGAAAACGTCCGATCAAAAACTAATCAATTATATTTGTGAGTGTGCAATAAACGTGTTAAAAGGAGTTGTTTCACTAAAAAATTGTGAAAAAAATAAGGTAAAAGAACATAAAAATATTTTACGTCAATTAGCTGAAAAAAATAAAAAAAATAAAAACTCGTGGAAAAACAAAAAGCGCATCATTGTAGAAAAGGGTGGAGGTTTCTTGTCCTTCTTGTTGCCGCCAATTTTGGATGGACTTTTAAAAGTTTTTCTACCCTAGTAGAGAGCGAGATGGATAGAGCTCGAAAGATGGTGTTGGTATCAAAAGAGCAGTTTGAGAGGTTGCAAAATCAACAGCCAAACGTACCCGCTGTTGCAGCAGGGCCATCAACGCTAAATCGCTCAGGCCAAGAAGCGTCTACTAGCTTACAATCAGTGCAAACAATCGGAGGTAATCTGTTACGTTTAGATAATTCTATGAAAGAAATACTTGACTCAAAAGTTTACCCAAATGAGCACGAAAAATTGAAAGATTATTTACAAGCATTGAGACGATACTTATTTTTTATCGAAGATAAACGAAAACCAGTAAGCCACGCCGACACAAAATTATTTGAAGAAGAAGAAAATACACATCTCAACGAATCTATAATTTCGTCTGTACCAAAACTATTTCAAAAGAAAACTCAATTAATATTAAATCATTTAAAGGCTAACAAAAGCAAAATTACTTGGAATGAAACAGATTTAGTGTATATCGACGGTGAGGAAATAAAAAACTCAAATATTGTCGATTTAATGAACGATATAGCAAGAAATCGTAAAAATATAAAACCTGCTGGTCGTAGAGAATTTGCTAAAATTCTTCGTGATATAGCAGTCCCTCGAGAGTACATCGGTAATCCTGAAATCTGGCAGCTAGTAAATACAACATCGCCATTGAATAAAAAAAAAGACGATATGACGAAGAAGAACAAGAGGATGACGCTATTAGAAAAATCAAAAAGCAAAAACAAAAGGAATATAACATCTCCTTTATTTAAAACTTCAACTCCACAAAATAAAAAGGCTGCCGGTAAAAAATCCTGGATAACTTTTAGATAAATTTTGTTAAATTATGGACAAATTAGAAGAACAATATTTTACACCACTGCATGAGGCAGGATTCTCCGGCGCTCGCAATCTAATTCGCTTAAATAAAAATAAAATCTCACGTCAAAATATTAACGAGTAGTTATCACAACACGATTCGTATACTCTGCATAACGTCATTCGTCGCAAGTTTCCAAGACTTTATTACGACGTTGATGCTATCGATCCAGTGTGGGAAGCCGATCTCATTCAAATATCATCTTTAAAAAATTATAAAGATGGTGCATCGTATATACTGGTAGTGATTGATGTTTTAAGTAAATTTGTGTGGGTAGAGCCTTTGCGAGACAAAACAGCGCTCATTTCAGCAGTTTTTCAAAGAAAGTGAGATTCGTTTTCGCGTTGTGACAAACCCCGATGTCAGGCCGTTGTCGAACACTTTAATAGAACTTTGAAAGAACGCATGTATCGGTACTTTACATTTAAAAATACAAAACGATACATTCACGTTTTACAGCTTTTAGTAGACGGATATAACAAGTCGCCACACTCTACAATTAAGATCTCGCCCGCCTCAGTGACAATATATAATGCACACAAAACACACAAAAATTTAGTAGCTCGAGCGCTGCAAAGGCAACCGCAGCATATACGTCGTCCAAAGTATAAAGTCGGCGATCACGTGCGTATTAGTCGAGAGAAAAATGTTTTTGAAAAAGGAGCCGAAAAAAGTTGGAGCGAAGAAATCTTTAAAATAACCCACGTACTGAGGAGACAAAATTTATTTATTTACAAATTGTGCGACTTGGATGGTGAAAAGATTGAGGGTTTTTTTTTACCGTGAAGAAATTACATTAGTTCACGAGAAGCGAGTGCGCGATCAAGAACATCAAATCGATAAAATTATTCGATCTCGAGGAACAGGCAAGAAGAAACAATACTTGGTCAGCTGGGTTGGTTACCCAGATGAATTTAACTCGTGGGTCAGCGCTGGAGACATAAAAAATTTATAAAATGCCAGCTCACGATTTTACAATTATTTTACCGAGCAGCTTAAATTATTTCCCCTCGAACACTACAAATAATTTTTCGACACGTTTATCGAGGGAAGTCGAATTGCACGGCCGTTGGTTGGTCGGTCTGTCGGAAGTCCCCGTTCCTTGCACCACGTTACACATCAGTCGCGAAGAGGCGCTGCTAAAAGAACCTATGAACGATGCCCAATCGAGTTATTTTAAACACAGTGTATATAGTTCGGTACCCGCTCTAAACGAAGGTGTGCACGAATATCATAACGGCGTTCGGGGAGAAAAATTTTTTTACGACAAGGAAGGAGGATTTGTGAATCGCATAGTATACAAAAAAGATGCCTAAGATAACCACGTGCCTTGTATTTTGAGCAAGACTGTAAAGAGAGTGCGCGGTTTTAAAGATACAAATTTTATTTTTACAGATTTTAATACGCCAAACGATTTTACCCGAGTCAAAGTTGTTGGCGACGGTATTTTTGAAGGAAAACAGCCTGCCAGCCTCGCTCGCGCTATTCCCAATCAGCTATTTATTTACTCAAATTTGTGTGAACCAAGCATTGTCGGCGACACGCACGCCCCCTTGCTACGAATCGTTAGTCTTGATGCTCGAGAATTTAATTTTGGAAGCACTATTGTCAAAAGGTTTGCGCCTGTAAACTATACACCCTTGTTGAACAATAGATTTCAGATAATTGACATTGATATAAGGGATCAGGATGATGGAGGGAAGCGGATATATACATCATACACCGAAGCGAACCCTTCAGTTGCCTTTCTTGCCTGGCACGCGCAAAGACCGAGCAAAGAGTCGCCGAAAGCAAACTAAGCACGGAAAATCAGTGAAACGTTTAAAGAAAGCCATTAAAAAGAAGAATAATAATAAGAAGAAGAGAAATACTAAAAAGAACAGAGGAAGAAAACACTTTAAACTGCAAAATAAAAAGAAACAAGCAGGAAAGTCAAAGAAAAAGACAAAAGTTGTTGGCATTTTTGGATAAAAAAAAGAAATGTCGTTTTTACACAGTCACTCGGAGGAATGTCTCAAGTCGGAGCTTGACATATTTTCACTGCCACCGACACAAACAGCTATAGAGGCGAGCTCATGGGTATCATACAAACCTGTGTCGTCTCTGAACGACGAAAGTCCCATCGAGTTTTGTGTAAATTCTCAAAACAAGGATTATCTGGATCTGGCGCATACAATGTTGAAAGTGAATGTGAAAATTACTCCGTACACGGAGGCAACGGACAAATTTGTTGCACCCGAGAACAATCTACTACACTTGCTGTTCAACCAAATAGACATTTATTTCAATCAGAAGCTGGTGTCGCCACCCAACAATGCGTATCCTTACCGGGCTTATCTCGAGACATTGCTGAATTACGGCCCAGCAGCTAAAGCATCCCATTTAACTACAGTGTTGTGGCAAAGTGACATTGCAGGACATATGGATGCCCCCGCCGATAGCGACAATAATGAATCGTTAAAAAATAGACAATCGTTTTTATCAAACGACAAATCAGGATCGCTTTTTGCTCAATGGTGCGGAAGTGCGACTTCGCCTCGTTCGTTCGAAAGATTCTTTTTGTTTAATGAATAATTCGGCAACCAACTATAAAATAAATATTAGTGAGGCTACTTTGCTTGTGCGTCGTGTTAAAGTAAGTCCGGCAGTTTTAATTGGTCATGCCAAAGCACTCTCTACAACAACTGCTAAATACCCCATAACTCGCGTCGAAATAAAGACTTTTACTATGTATCGAGGAATCGTTGGCGATTCGCTCGAAAATGTTATTCTAGGGCAGCTACCTAAACGCGTTATAATAGGATTCGTTGACAATAAGGCTTTCAACGGTGATAAAAGTCTGAACGCGTTCAATTTTCAAAATTATGGAATAAACTTTTTGTCATTGTACATTGACGCAATGCAGGTGCCGAGCAAACCATTGCAGCCCAACTTTTCGGCAGACAATCGTCAATATGTAGAGGCTTATCACACTCTGTATTCTGGCACTGGTATGCATTTTATTAACGAGGGTAACGACATTGACCGTTCGGAATATCCCGACGGGTACTGTGTCTTTGCCTTCGATCTTATACCCGATCTCTCAGCGCATTTCGCAAGGCATTGGAATCTTGTGAAAAACGGAACTGTTAGAATTGAAGTTCGCTTCGATACCCCGCTAACAAAAACTATAAACTGTGTGTTATATGCAGAGTTTGACAACGTTCTTGAAATAGATGCCTCTCGTCAAGTAATGGTAGATTTTAGTGCTTAAGAATTGCTTGCTCTTCTTACCCTCTAAACCACCTCTAAAGGATTCTAGCAGGGTGGAGAGAGGAAAACTCTTCCCTTCCAAAAGAAAAAAATAAATACGTAACCGTCAGTTTGCAGCCATCTCTCAAACCGTCTAGCAGCAGTATCGCGAACGTGACTAAACGCGCACTTTCTCTTTTGTAATTTATTATTTAATTTATGATTTAAATGTAGAAAAGTTTTGAGAAATCTTAATGTAAAACAAAGTATGAGTTCCTTTTAAGTTACTGAGAGTGACGTTAGAGGGACTTAGTGGCATTGGGCCTGGAAAATCGGAGGGTAAGGGACGCGAAAATGTTTACCGCACGGGGCAAAATATTTACCGACGGGAGAGAAGAGCAAAAAAAAGAATGAGAATTTAGTAGACGTCACAATACCAATATATAAAATAAAAAAAATTCAGCCGCAAATTATAGACCTATCTCCCTAATTTTTTAGACAGCAAAAATCTTTAAAAAAATAATATACTAGGTGTTCAAAAAGTAATGAAATGCCCAAAACATTTCCAGCTTACAAATTTTTTTATAATTACTAATGGTTCAATGATGTTCTTCGATTTGACATTCAGCTTGATCTTGAAGCTCATTGTAACGTCAACTTCTTTTTTAAATGGTAACCTATATTTTTAACGCCAACCATAAGAGCGGAAAATTTTAGGTCCAAACACGTTTACAGGTAATAGGTCAAGGATAACCTTGTAGTTCAGTTGAATATCTTTAAAATTTAATGACGATTTGACGTTGTGTAAGGTTTTTACCATTTTGTAGGAGATCGCTTTTTTAGTAATTTTTCACTAGGAATCGAATACCTTGACATTATCCTTAAGTTTCAAGTCGATGAGTTAGGGATTTATGATATTGCTATCATTGATTTATAGTTTGGAATTTTTAGCTTTCGAGTTTGTTGTATTAGGGTTTGCTGATTTGGAGTTTGTAGGTTTTGGGTTTGTTGTTTTCAGGATTGTAATTTTGGGGTTTATGGATGATTATTATTTGATCCACACAAAGGCTGATCTCGAGAACCAGAATATCTTCAGTTTAAGCAGTAGCTTACTCGGGGATATTATATCAAACACCTTGCTGAAGTTAAACAACAGCAGCAGCGTAATCGTTTTCTTGTCTATGGTCTATGTCTATGGTACGGTAGTATCATTAGTTTCAGAACCTTGGATAGAAAACACAGATATGCAGTTGGATGGAAGTCCGATACTGACGATGGGGTTGCAGTCTTCTTCAGGGCAATTAGCTGCTTTTACTTTCAGGCCACTTGGAAAATGCTCTTGGCAAAGGAAGTATTAAATAATTAAACTCAGAAGTTGTCGTTAACCGTGAGAGCTTTCACAAACACATCTCGCAGAAGACCGTCATCAGCTTTTGATTATGAGGAAAATTGGGTCGGAAAATCTGTATTTACTTCTCCAGGAGAGAAACCGTGCAACTCATTTTTGCTCCTTGACAAGTGGCCGAGGTTATTGGTGCATTTCCTTCCAAACATGTTTATTATCATCTATTGCAGCTGTAAGATGCTGTTAAGCAAATATATCTGAACTTAACAATGTACACGTCAAACTCCCTACTAAGTCTAACTGTCTCTTCCCACTGCTCTGCATATTTAGTACATTGATACCACCGGTATACAGCATTAAGCTCATATAGGAGTCGTTTAAGCTCTGGACCCAGCTAAGACGCATATTTTTTACAACAACTCATATTTTCAATGGACGATTAAAGATTTTGAATGGAAAGAGCATTCTCCAAAAGGAGTCATGGAATCAAACGCATGCCTGTTGCTGGTCAGCTTATGTATCAAGGAGGATGTGGTAATGCTACTGTAGTTCCTATAAGTGAATACGTGAGGGTTTTCACAAACATGCTTCCCGCGGGCATGTTTCTCAGATGAATAAATGTCCATCATGGCAAGCTGAAGAAATAGCCCATCAGCCAGTCGCTTGATAGTCTTGGCATCAATAAATATGGATGCTAAATCTGTATTCAGATGCAAAATCTAAATCAGATCCCCCTTATCAATTTTGTGGCTGTTTTCACCACACAATGCACGTAATGAGCTCAAAAGGACTTCTTCAGCTTGCATGGGGATTCTCAGAGCCAGTACACTGCTCCTACAAGGATAGGAGATGAATTGCGCTGTTGCAGTTTGTAGAAAAGAAGTTTTGGTGTTCCAGATTTCACTGCGCCAATAGTATATATGGAAATCAATGGCATCTAGGAGACGGTTACTCCTGATGCAGCCAAAAACCGGTCTCACCTTGGCCATACTCGCCCTGGCATTCCTACAACAAGTTCATCTCTAGCAGATTACAATTTATGTGCGCGGCCTCATACCGAAGACAGTCAGTATCTCCGCATTTCACTTGGTTCTTAGGTTTACACCTTAAACAATCCGGAGCCTATAAAATATATCTTCGAGTAGTTTAAGTATTATTATTCATTTGAGAAAATAAGGCCACACTAACCTTACCGTTACCGTATGCCTATATTGACCAAAGAATAACAGTGTTCTCTTTCTTATACGGGATGAACAATTTCAAAATATCTCAATTAGTAAGCTTTTTCAAGGTTGATTTTAAGTAGGAACAACTATTTTTGAAGGCAGATTTGTATTCGGCAAGAAATTTTATGTTCTAGTAATGTAACATGTATGGGGGTCCATGATATCCTCACCTCATCCCCAAGGTCACTGCTTGGTCAGCCTTTCGTTTCAACGGGAATCCCGATTCTTAATCAAATTGCAAATGCATTCTACGTTCATTTCTACATTTAAACAAGGTTATGTCTGTGGGGTCCAAGTGACCCCCATGTCATTTCCAATGTCATTTCGAGGTCAACCTACAGTGGAAAATCCTAATTGAAAATAAATAATAAATAATAAATCGTAGAACAAATCTTCAAAATTAATTCAACAACTTTTGGTCGTAATGTTCATTTTTTATGACTTGTGGTTCCTCTGATGAATAATTAACAAATACTAGGCACTGTTTTAAAGTGTTTTTTAACATACCATGGTCTCCAATGTAGAATTCTTCATATTTGTTGAAAAAAAGATAATTCATGAAAAATTCCCATCAGTAGTAGACTGCAGAAATATATATAAAAATATTTTTACAATTCATTAAAAAATAAAAAAAATTTTTTAGGTATCCTAAATTGCGAACTCTTGGTATTACTATTGATTTGATTGTATTGGAATCTTTTCGGCATTTTCTAATTGATCGTTTATCAAAAATTGTATTAATTGTCTAATTTGCAGTTAAAATTTTGAATATGGCCGATTATCCTTCCGAAGAAATGTATGTTATAATTCTAGTTCTCGAAAACTATTTAGACTATTTAGAGTTGATGAGGGATAGCTTATCAGAAATGTTAGAAGATGTTGATGAAGAAACAAGAAGAAGATTGTGGTTCCAGCAGGACAGCGCGCCAGCTCATTTTGCACGAATTTTTTGGATGTGACGTATAGAGAACAATGGGTCGGACAAGGAGATCCAGTCGACTTGCCTCCATGTTCACCGGATCTCATATCGCCAGATTTTTTTTTTTGTGGGGATATGTCAAGAACGTTATTTATGCAAAACGGCCAAGAACAAGGGAGGATATGATAATTCCAGAGCTATAGCAACGTTGTTAAGAACAGTTGAGATCAAACATTTGAAGAACAGTTGAAATCAACAATTGATTTCGAGAGGCATTTGAAACTGTGCCTTGAAGCAAATGGCGGCCACTTTGAACCAGAAATGCGTAGATAAGCCGTGAGAGACACGGGGACTCACGGTAAATAAACACCGCTTACTGATACTCTGGAATATTCCCATAGACAAGACTCTGTCTAAACGTGGAAATGAACGGAGAATGCAAATATTCAATCAAGAATAAGGATTCTCGTTGAAACAAAATGCTGACCAGGAAGCGACCTTGGGGATGGGGTGAGGATATCATGAACCCCCATACATCTAACATTACCAGAACATAAATTTTCGTGCCGAATACAAATCTGCCTTCAAAAATAGTTGATCCTACTTAAAATCAACCTTAAAATAACCTTAGAAAAACATGTTTAAGGTCAAATGCAATATCACTAAAACATGGCCCCCACAAAGTTAAACAACTTTTGTCTGAAACTTTTTCGAGAAAAAGCTTACTAATCGAGATATCTTAGTGGGTCGATTAAAATCGTCCACCCTGCATATGTGCTTAAATTACTGTTTTTCTTTATAGGTCTCTTCTACAGATTGCCCATTATCTTAGGCAGCCGCAATTAAGCAGAATTTACTTATCGAGAGTGGGGGCGGCAGTGGTTGATCACATGCGGGAGAGTCTCGAGGCCCGCTCCGCATTTTTGGCAGCGCTTGTCCCCCCCGGACTGCCAGCGCTTTGTCGCGTTAAGCGGCAAAACGTCGAGGCGAGCCCGGTGGATAAAGCGCCACTCTGCGAAGCGCGTAAACCGACCGGCGCGGAGGAAGTGATTGCTCACCCTACTCCGGCCGGTGACCTCGTACACCTTGCCCTGATCTTTTTTGGCAAGAATACTCCCCCGATAGTGTCCAACCAGTGCGGCCCTCAGTCGCCTCACCACTTGCGCACGCGCGTTCGGAGGCACGATGAACTTTCCATCGCCAGCATCTCGGCACTCCAACGCGAGTTCCTGAAGCTCAGGCGTCCATCCCCACCTCAGAGAGAGAGTTTTCGACATTCTACGTGCGGCATTCCGGGCTCTCGACCACAGGGAGGAGGTGTCGCTAGATGGTTTTGCGAGTTCCCCCTGAACATCGCCAGACGTTTCGAGACCATATTCCGCAACGTGGACATGGCTAACCCGCTAACAATTGTATCCCTCGCTGTGAGCATTTTAAAGGCGTGTACAATCGTTAGCACATCGGCCATGTCCGCGAGCGGTAGGAGGCCTCCACCGCCCATAGAAGGCAGGAGAAAGACAATCCCCGCGCACGCACGCTGCCGCAGGTTCATCCACCCCTTGGCTAGCCGCTTCAGTATCCTGTCGGCTTCGCTCAGGGGGCCCTTCTGTACCTGGGAGCCCCGCAGGCAGAAGTCCATGCGCGGCAGGATGAAGGTTGCCGCGACTTCGAGCTTCTGCCATGGAGCGAGCAGAGAGCGGTTGGAGTACCGAGGTGCTCGTAAGGCTCCCCAGCGGCCAGTGTGCGCCTTTGAGATGGAGAGAGGCACATTTGGCAGGGTTGAAGCGGAGCCCTACAGACGCAGCTGCGCCTTCCACGGCCCTTAGAAGGGCCTGCATCTCCTCTTCGGAGGCAGCCAGGAGCGCCGCATCGTCAGCGTAAACAAGATTGTTGTGACACTGGCCCCACAGTTTGTAACCCCCCCCTGCGGCCGTGGCTGCCCTTACCACCGGCTCCAGGGTGAGGTTAAAAACTATGGGGCTTAGCGGGCACCCCTGTCTGATTCCGGAGAGGATACGCACGGGCTCGGTGTTTCCGCCAGCCGTCCTGATCCGGGTGGTGACCCCGTCGTACGCGGACGATATCAAATCGCGTATCATGTCGGGCACGCCGTGCCGACGCAAAGCCTCGTGGATAGACGCATGCAGGACCGATCCAAACGCGTTGGATAGGTCCAGCCATGCAACCACCAGTTCGCGCCCCCGCAGTTTCGAATCCCGAAGCGCCTCCTGCAGCACGAAGTTGTGCTCATAGCACCCCTCGTACGGCAGGAAGCCCTTCTGGGATGGGCTTATCCGACCATTGGACGTTGCCCAGTCGGTGAGGCGATCCGCCACGAGAGCCAGGAAGAGCTTGGGTGTTGTGTCGCCCATGGCGATCGGCCGTCAGTTGTCTAAAACACCCCTGTCGCCCTTTTTCAGGAGAAGCACAGGGGTAGAGTATTTCCAACACTGTGGAACTACTCCCAGCCTAAGGCAGGTGTTAAAAAGGGCCGCCAGCACATGACATCCCATGTCCGCCCTTTTCAATTCTGCGTAGGTCACGCCGTCTGACCCGGGAGAAGTATTATTCATTCTCCCGAGACGACGGGTAACCTCCACACTTTCGAAGGGCTTACAGATTCTGTCACAGCTGGCGGCGCTGGGAGCGTTCTCACTGAACAGAGTCGGCAACTCCCCTCCAGCGGCTCTTTCCGCATGCACGCGCTGGAAGTGCTCGTGGACCGTCCCAGGATTGATTTCGTAATGCTGGGTCGGCCCAGTAAGCACCTCCTGCACGGCGCGGCGTCGGTTATTCCGATAGAGCCGCTGGATCCTTGTTGCCGCCTCTATCCAGTGACTTCTGTCGATAGGGGCACCGTCGACCCGACCGCCTCTCGCCCGGGCGGGTCTTCCCCCCAGCCCCCGCGGCCGACCACCCCCCCGCCTGTGGCGTCGACCTTCATTCGGCTGACTCGCCGCAGCCCCGACCGTGAGTCTGCCCAAATATCGAGCAGCTGATATGGCGGCTTCCTCCAGCTGCTCAGCGCTCTCCGCCAAGGTCACCATATCAACAACCGCCCTCTGCTCCTCCGACGGAACACGTCCATTACCCTGCCCCCTACCGCTTCGGGGGCTGGCACGTGGGGCAGTGTTCCGCTGAGTCGCAGCGGGCAATCTCCTGTGTGGCCTTGTGGAGGGCGCTTCTCTCGGTCGTGGCGTCGTGCGAGGCGCCTCAATCCGGTCATTGGAGACGGTTCCAGTTGCGGAGTTACGCAATGGCTCCACGTCGCCACTGCGCGACCTTCTCTCCGGGACGGTTTCACCAACCGTCTCAGGCCGGCTGTTGCTGCCTTCCATGGCTGATACAACACAGTCGTCTGAGCGTGGCGAGTCCCTATCTAAACTATTAAAATTATTAGAACTATTATTATTATTATTATTATTGGAGCTTTCTAGAGCTCCGTATAAATTGAAAGAAGAGAAGTCAAAGTAGGGGGGCGCTGGCGCTCTTGGTGGTGTTGGCGCCCTCTGTCTCCCCCCGCTCGACCGTCTGGTGGTGGTCCGCCACTCACCTCGTGGAGTTGGTGTTGGTGCCGCAGCGACCTCCTCTCCCCTTTCCCTCGAGCTCTGCCCCCTCATCACCCTGTCGGGCTCCTCCGTGGGGACCTGTGGCGGGGACGCGGGCGGGCCTGATGTTGGCGGTGGTGGTGTTGATTGGGATCACCCCGTTGCCATAATTGGTGCGCCGCAAGCTGTTGTTGTCGTTGTCGTCGTCATCGCCGTCGCAGAGGTGTCGTTGCTATGCCCGTCGCCTGCTGCTCTGGAGAAATGATGGCTGTTCTCACGGAGCACGGGGCTGTGGGTGATGTTGAGTGGCCCCTTACTGCATCTGCATAAGTAGTGGCAGGCGACAGGCTCGACGGACTTCGACCAGCGCACCTGGCCGGGGCGATCTGCTGGCCCAGCCCCGCGAGCATCTGCCGCATGGTCCGTTGAGTGCCTCTGGATGCGGACCATGGGCGGGGTTGGAGACGCGAGAGCGCTAAGGGATGCTCGCGAGCATCCTCCGCCGCTCGCTGGTCCCCCTCCGTGACTGGTGGTGATGACCGGGATGATGGTCCGGCTGTGGTGGTGTTGGGGCGGGGAGGGGCTTCGCCCGAGCGTCGGAGGGGATTCGGTCGCTGGGGTGGCGAGACGGTCGACTGCCTTTGGGAACGCAGTTGACGTGGTGGCCCCTGGGAGGATGATGTCGCCGTGGTGGTGGTAGGTGGCTGCTGTGATGAGCTAATCCCCCTACTCGACTCTTGCGCATTTGAATTTAAAGAACTAGAACTATTTATCCTATTCGCGACCGAGGTTCGCGACGCATTCGCAGCTATCGCGGAAGGGGGACCATATGTGACCCTGATGTGCCTATTTATGCCCTTTAGGGCCGTGACCTCCGGTTTCTCGGAGGTGTATCCACAGGCCCCGCAGGCAAGCCGCATGTTATTGGCAGGCACACCATGTTTGTTTTTAAAGTGCTTTACGTAATCACCCTTTCGAGATGCCCCAGAGAAGCAGCTCGCCTTGTTCCCGCTCCAGAGAGACCTTCCGGCGTCTGAGGCGGGACACAACTCGCACCTTATCTCTGCGGGCAGCGGGAAGTGGATGGAGATCACGCCTTCCATCGTCGCTTTGGTGGGACAGATGAATGGGGGCGAAAATGAAATGAGAACCCCGGTTTTTTACACAGGGGGGGAGGAGCGAACGCGGGTCGCCTTTCGCACGCGATTAACGACTCGCGGTCGCCGGGGCGCGACGCGACGGTCGACGGCTGGTGCCCCGCTAAGGCGGGCTGCCCGAGCCGCCTCGGTTCGCGCCGACTGGACGGGAAGGGCGTGGGTGCTACTAAAACGCAGCACCGACGCTCTTTCGGGAAGGGTTGCGTGCAGTTCCCTCTTGAAGGAGCCGCACTCGGTGGGGCTGGGAATGTGGCGGGTGTTCCCTACTTCGCACTAAGTGCCTCGGGTTGAGTCAAGACTCGACACCCGCCGAAGGAGAGTTCACGTACGCCGCGCGATCCAACGTCAATTGTGCACTGGGTCCTCAAAACGAGATCCCAGTGCGGTTAAAATAATAAATAATAAATAAATAAATAAATAAATAAATAAATAAATAAATAAATAAATAATAAATAATAAATAAATAAATAAATAAATAAATAAATAAATAAATAAATAAATAAATAAATAAATAAATAAATAAATAAATAAATAAATAAATAAATAATAAATAAATAACTAATAAATAAATACATAAATAAATAAATAACAGCTAAGCAGTAAATAAAAAATATTGCACAAATAACGGCTGCTGTGCTTTGTCCAGAGCGACTTGCAGCGGCAGCGCGTTAGGTTAAAACTGCCAAAGGGCGACTAGAAAAAAAGTAATACTTAAGAATTTGACGCTGGGTGGCGTTGAACGCGTGAGCCCGTGGGGAACAGGGATGTGTGGGAAAAGAGTATTCATGAATGATGAGACTTACCGAAGCGACGACTGCTGTCCACTGAGGACCGGCGCTGGTCTCCCGGCTGGCCGCTCCTGCTGCTCCTGTCGTCGTTCCTCTCGACCGCAGGGTCCTCTGGTTGATCGCCTCTTGGCCCTCCGGTCCCGCGGCGCGCTGGTACTGGCACTAACTTTCACTATTAAGTAGCGGCGCCGCGGGAAGTGCGCGGCGCCGGTGAAGAGTCAGGCGATTTACCCAACACTTTGTTGGACTTTTCGTCATGGGGCTCCGAATCTCCCCGAGGGTCCTCTTATCCTTTGAATTTTCGGTCGAGTTTCGGCCGAAGATTCAAAGGTAAGGCCTCTGAGTCCGCAATTCCCAGCTCCGGCCGGTCGAAATCAGTTGGAGTTAAGAATTGAAGACTGCGAGAAAGAGCCCAGGGGTCCTGGGTCCGACTCAGAAAAGTCCAAAGCGTTGGAAAATATCCAAAGTCCTCACCGGCGCTTTGAAGAAAAAAAATTTTCGAAAAAAAAATTTCTTCGGAAAAATTTATAAGTTAAAAATGTGTTTGCTAATTTATTGCGGATAGAAATTGTAACAAGCATCGTGTTTGCCAACTGGCAAGTGCACACTCGAGACGTCGTTGATAAATGCTTATAAAACGTAAAATTATTATTACATGTATCATCAAAAAGAAATTAAGAATGTTATACGAATAACTATAAATCTTTCAGCTTCAATTGAATTTTTCTTTTCTTCCCACAAAAATCCCCGAAAAAGTCGATTTTTTGAAGACTAATGAGGATTCCCCTTAAAGGGAGTTTATAATAGACGTATGAAAAAGAAGATATTTATTTATTTATTTATACCAGTTGTTACATATACTATCAATTACAAAAATTGGTTTAGATATATATGTACAAGTTATAAGAAAAATATAACCCAGCAAAAGAAAAGCGATCCTGTACTCTGGCCTGGCTCGATATAATACTACACTTATTCGGGTAAAGAAGAAAGAGAGAAAAGTGAAAAATGAAAATGCTAGTTTTGGGATCTTGCAAGTGAGCGCCTAGTCTTCATGCCTAGTAACATCGTTACTAGGTAAAGAAAATTCATTACAATTTGCAAGACCCCCAGTCCTAGTTAATGTTGTGTATCTATGTTTTCATCTCCAATCTCCAATAGGTGGCTTTTGTGAACATCTCTGTTGACGCATTTCTGCTTCTTTTGTAGATTTCTCTTTCAAAGTTATTTAGTCTCTTCGGGCAGGTGAGCCCAACAGCGCAGGTGACTCTATAGTGTGGGAATATTTGTTTATTGCGTATATTTAATATACAGGGTGTTCGAAATGTTCCGGACCCCCCACTTATAACATAAAGTAAGCATTTTGGAAAAAAATGTTAAATACAAAAGTTGTTAAGTTTTGAAGGTTGAACTAAATGATGACCTTGGATTTGTTATTGGTTATCATTTTCAAGGTCATTTAAAGGTCATCTTCAGTTTTTTAAATAGGGACCCCTATTTTTTATTTCAGATTCTGAAAGAGCACAAAATTTTACATCTGGATATGTATCCACGTTATGGCTCAAAATGACCTACAGAGGTCATAGACGTATTACAATCATTTATTGAGGACCCCCATTGCAGCATCAGACGTTGTGCACAACAGCATGAAATGGGAGCTGCATCTGTGCACAAAATTTTGAAACTCAACAAATGGCATCCTTTCAAATTAAAGTTGGTACAGGAATTATCTGAAGATGATTTTGATAGAAGGGTAGAGTTTTGTGATGTAATGATGCAAATGATATCTGATGATCCTTTGCTCCTCAATAACATTGTGTTCTCTGATGAAGCCACGTTTGAGTTAAGCGGAACAGTGAACAGACATAATTGTCGATACTGGAGTAACATCAATCCACATTGGATGAGAGCGGACCACACGCAACATCCTGAAAAAGTAAATGTTTGGGCTGGCATATTTAATGGAAGAGTACTTGGCCCTTTCTTTATTGAAGGTAATTTAAATGCTGCAATGTATGAAAACATGCTTCGAGACCAAATTATACCTGCTATACGGAATTTAACGGGTGGAAATCTGGACGAAATTTACTTCCAACAGGATGGTGCTCCTGCACACTACGGTATTCATGTTCGCCGATATTTAGATGCAACATTTCATGATAGATGGATTGGGCGGAGAGGTACAATTGAATGGCCACCTCGGTCCCCAGACCTAACGCCTCTTGATTACTTCCTTTGGGGATACTTGAAGGATAAAGTTTATGATATAAAACCACGTGACTTGGATGAATTACGCCAAAGAATCACTGATGAAATAGACTTGATACCTCAGCAAATCTTGCGAAATGTTGTTGCAGCCTTTTACAATCGGTTAGCACATTGCCAAACTGTTAATGGGCAACAATTTGAACAGTTGTTGTAAAAAGTTCCTGTCAACGGCATTTTAAAAAAATTCAGTTTGGGCGAATAGTCCACTGTCTTGATTTAGTTAGCTGGGCCGCCGATAGTCCTGCCTTAGCTGACTGGGCCGCTAGTGTTCTTGTCTTAGTAGGCTGGGCCGCCGATGGTCTTGCCTTAGTTGGCTGGATCACCCATGATGTTACCTTAATTAGTTGTACCTCCCGTGCCTGAGCAATAAGGCTCATTTTGATTAGACATTTTTTTATTTATCATTTTCTCCCCCGAGGTATGTAGTTGTTGGACCTAAGGCTTATTTTGATTAGACATTTTTTTATTTATCATTTTCCCTCCCGAGGTATGTAGTTGTTGGGCCTAAGGCTTATTTTGATTAGACATTTTTTTATTTATCATTTTCTCCCCCGAGGTATGTAGTTGTTGGGCCTAAGGCTTATTTTGATTAGACATTTTTTTATTTATCATTTCCCCCCCTCAAGGTTTGTAGTTGTTGGGCCTAAGGCTTATTTTGATTAGACATTCTTTATTTATCATTTTCTCGCCCGAGTTATGTGGTTGTCTGGCCTAAGGCTTATTTTACGCCAGTGTCAATTACACCTTCTACAATCCTAATGCAGAATTTAGCGCTGGTGCAAAATGGAGAATTACAACTAGGAGGCTTAATTTGGAAAACTAAAGTTAACCTTCAAATGACCTTGAAAATCAAGGGCAATTTCAATTTAACGCCACCATAAAGTTTGTCTTGCAAAATCAAATTACTTTAGTATTGGTCAGATACGCTCAAAGTTCTTAATAATCGGGATTTCTTGGCTTTCTGCTACTAAATAATCATTTAACCACTAAATGACCTCTGTAGGTCATTTTGAGCCATAATGTGGGTACATATCCAGGTGTAAAATTTTGTGCTCTTTCAGAATCTGAAATAAAAAATAGGGGTCCCTATTTAAAAAACTGAAGATGACCTTTAAATGACCTTGAAAATGATAACCAATAACAAATCCAAGGTCATCATTTAGTTCAACCTTCAAAACTTAACAACTTTTGTATTTAACATTTTTTTCCAAAATGCTTACTTTATGTTATAAGTGGGGGGTCCGGAACATTTCGAACACCCTGTATACTTGCGTTAGCGCGACCGCGACGACCAGAGAGCAAGTGTGCTCGCGAGCGTCCCCACTCCGCTACGCCTTCCCACCCGCGGGAAGACGTCGTCATGACGACCGGTCTCTCCCACCGGGCGCGCCTCGAGTCGAGCGGCTCGGGGAGAGCGGGAGCTGTCGGACGAATTCAGTCCACTCGGCGCACTGAGTCGAGCTCTAACACTAAGGGAGAGGTCGCCCGCACGTAATGAGTGCTGGCGATTGGGCTGAACCGATTTAATTTGTTTAAAAATTATAATTTGTAGCATAAGCGTATCGATTTATTAAATATTATCTTTGTAACGGAGGAGACCTGTCTCCGCGAGATGGGTGCAATGGGGCACGCACGAGTGCCCCGTGAGGTCCTTACCTCGGGGTGCGCGCGAGCACCCGACGGCGAATACACGTCGCCGCGGCCCGTATACAACGTGAGAGTACGCCTGTACTCTCACTTCTTGTACTCGCGTGCTGTTGCGCGAACGCGCTCCTCGCGTTCGAGTGGCTGTCGTCCTCCTGGACTATCGCCGATGCCGGCCGCTCAGCTCTACGATAGAGTGGCGGTATCCGGGAGGTTGGGGACGAGGAAGGTTTGTCGAGTAGTCCCCAGGACTACCCGAAAGAATGACGCGTGCAAGTAAAATATAGATCGGAGGCCTTTATTGCCTCTGCAAAGTAAATTACAATAGTCGCGTCCCGGAGAAGTTAGTAGATGTCGGGCGCGCGAGCCGAATGCTCCGAACGCGCCCGAGTAAAGCCGAACGGAGCCGCGCGCAAACGCAAGCGCACGCGCTCCTACGAATTCTCGGCCGCGTCGAGAATTCGCCGGCCGATCGCGCGGTCCGCGATCGGTGGTGTTTACGCGGAGCACGACTTTGCTCCACGTAAACAAACGTTTGCGTCCAAGAGCAGGCCGCTTGCCTACTCTACACGTACACACACGTACGCACGCATACGAGGGAACGGGTCGCTCACCCGTTCCACGCAATGTACAACGAATTCGGCCTCGAGCCCGCGCTCGAGGTTCCGATGTCGAGTTACGCGGCGGCTCTTCTACGAGAGCCGCGACTCTCGCCGCACGAGAGTCCGCGATCGCGATCTACGGAGAGAGAGAGAAAGAACGGGGGAAACGTTCCCCGCGTTCGACGAACGAAAACTTCCGCTCTAGAGTCGAGGTGCTCCTCGACTCCTCGCTGCGTACACGCCCGCACTCGCAACACAGTCTACGGGCGGTACTTACAACCGTATCAGCCTACGCTCGTTCTCGGCTGCTACCTCGTGCTTCCTTCACGTGGACGGCTTCCTCTCGACTCTCTTATTCGTACCCCGTTCGCACACGCACGCACACGCGTCCGTCCTCGCTGACGGCTCGAGAGAATCTCTCGAGATTGCCCACCTGGCAATCTCTCCTCCGCGCGCCGGCTTAGCCTAACCTAAGCCGCGCTCGCGCCCGCTCGCGCCAGCTCACGACGACGCGAGGGTACCCCGCAGTACCCCGCGTCACATCTTATAATATTTGTTCTAGACTTACCGAGGCGGAGGGCAGAGCGAAGCCCTACTGATTTATAAAAAAATGAGCGCGCTCAAATAAGTTATATTTAAACGAAATTTATTTTGTATTATTTTCTTTTATATTTCTTTTTATTGTGAATAAAAGTATAAAATAGTTATAAACATAAACAAAAGTGATCAGTTATTTCCGTTCAACATAAAAGTTCGTATTATTGTTGAAAGTGCCGCGCAAGGGGTTTGCGAGTGTATTGACTCGTATCGAATTAGTGTTGCGCACGGATTGAGTGTGGTAACTTTGGGGTTGTAACGGTCGTACTGAGATCGTTCGCGAGCAGTGTCGATTGATCGTATTGAGATCGCCGACAATCGGAATACTTCCTCCTACCCCGTAGAAACCCGACTGTTACACATTTACAAGAGGAAGTGAAAATAATTCCATCTAAATTAATAATATCTACATTCTTGTTTTGTCTCGAAATCGGCTGCATAGAATTTGTAAATGTTTGTGTTCCTCTATTTCCTCTGTCAAAATATAGGTATGCTTTATTATTTCCTAAGTAATTGATATCCCCATACGACATTCTAATCATCACTTGAGGCGTAAAATTCCATTTCACGCCCTACATACAAAAACTACTATTGATTCTGTTATTTCAGTACCTAATTTTGCAGTTACACATTTAGTTCTAGTTTTATTGAATCTTTTCGTAGTCATTTTTGTTGGTTCATATTCTGTATTTTTTATTATGTATTTAATTTATATTGATGTTAGACATTTTTTCCCAATTGTATTTTGACATTCGCCTATGCGTTGTTTTGTGGTTTTGACTGCATTTACCCTGTGCACATATATATGTTCTAATGTCTTGTACTAATTTAACTTTTTTCATCTGCTCTTCATGGACTTCTAATGTAAGATCAGATTTATCTGTTTTCTTAACATGTAAAAGATAGTTTGCTAGATATGAATTGAAGGAAAATGTGTATAAAAATCCAGGTTCTTTCCGTTTAGGACTAGGGTGGGCTGTGGTAGTGCTTTTGGCGTGCGCTCAATGCGCCCTCGCTTTCTACTCGCGCTGCAAGCTCAAAGCGCTTGCAAACCTAGTGACGCTCAATATACGTCCTCTCACTCCTTGTGGCTCAATTCGCCATGAGGTAAATCGCATCGAGAAGAAGCTTAGTACGCTTCTCCTCGTCCCTTTAAAATAAACGAATACAATGCTAAAAAAAACAAAATAAAAGCGGACTAATTTGTTTATCTTAGTAAATCTATGTTTTATTTATATAAAATAATCAAAAGAAATATATATTTACAAAAAAAAAAAGAAATAAAAACTAATAGGGCGCAGGCCTCGCATCGCTGCCCTTCGCTCTGAAACAAAAAATACAATTTTGTTTTTTTTTTAATATCGAAATAAACAAAAATAGAATACGGTCACGGTATTTCGAACGGTTTTCAATAATAGAGGAAACGGCGCTTCGTTTCTCTGTTCGGCGGTTTATTGGTTATTGTCACCTCTCGGGGCGACAATCATCAATCGCGCGCGGTCAGTCTCTTTCTTGCGCTCAACGCGCGCAAAAATCTAATGCTTTGGAGCTCGACTCAGGCCGCCGAGGAGACTGAGGAATTACAGCCGAGCGCGTGTTTTTTACCACCTGCGAGCTCGATGCGTAGCGGGGAGAGCACGACATAGCGGGGAGCGCGGGCGGAGTGGGGACTCGCGAGAGTGCACTCAGCCGTCGGCTCTCGATCGAGAACGAACGCTAACGTAAACATATATATACGTATATCACTTGCGTGAACGATACCTTTGCTACAAGTGCAATAGTTGATAAGTGAATTACAAAGCGAAGGTATTGAGCCTATTAAAAGAAGAAAAGAGACAGTGCGCGGGGGACAAGGCAAAAGGGGAGAAAACTTAAGGGAGCTCCATGCAAAATAATAGAAGAAGGTTAGCTTAACTTGCACGATCGACCGCTTCGGTCGTTCTCTGCGCGATAAGGAGCCGTTTTGTTCCACCTTCCAGGCGTCAAACTGACGAAGGATCCGGGTGACGTAGAGGCCAACTTCAGGAGAAGAGACCAAAGAGGAGAACCGTCCAGGTGCCATCGAGCAACTGCAAGTCGTAAAAGTTCCTAAGAACGAGAGCGTGAGAGTGCGAGAGCGGGACGGCCGACAAAGGAGTTTTCGTCTCCTGGACAGACGTATCCTGAACTACTCTTCGAACGCGATTTATTTCAATATTTTATTATTTTCCTTGATTACGTCCAATTTTCTCGCGAACCGCGACATTTAACCAGGCGACATTTATTGAGAAGTATTTTTCCTTCAGCTCGAGCTCAGCTGAGCTGAAGGGAAACGCAGCCGGTGTGTAAATAAATGGTTGGAAATACGTATATATTACGCTTACATAAAAATGAAAAAATGATAATGAAATGTAAATATATTTTTAATAATTTAAGTTAAATAAATAAATTCTTATATAACAAGAAATACAAATAATCGTATTTTTAAAAAAAAAGGTAATAGAAAACGCGCATATTAACAAATCTTTGGTCATATATAAGTTCAGAAATGAATAATATTTCTGTGAGATACTCATTTTAGTTGTAAGAGAACGCCAGCCTATAGTGTTATTTTTAGGCTTAGAAGGGCCTTTCAGATTTATATTTCGGAAATTGATGTTGGCAATGCTTCAAAATTCTATTCCGAAATCGCAATAAACAGATATTTCTTATGGGTATTAGGGAATTAAGTAATAATTGATTTCTTTTAACGAAGTAATATATTTTCAGATTATTCGTCGCAAGAACAATAAACAATATGTAAAAGAAATTTCATTGCAGAAAGGGCAAGAAGGATTTGGATTTAGTATTGCAGGTGGAATAGGTAATCAACATATACCCGGTGATAATAGTATTTACATTACAAAAATTATGGAAGGAGGATCTGCACATAAGGATGGACAACTTAGAGTAGGCCATAAAGTGATAGCTATAAAAAATTCATTTGTGAGTGTATTTTATTATTTTACCGCTTATTTTGTATAATATTTAAATGTAAAAATTTTAAATCCTCTTCACTAAGAAGAATGTCCGAAATGGAAATGTCTCTAAGGATATCTTTCTAAAGTTTCATTATAGTTTTGGTAAGTTTAGTAATTAATTTTATAGAAAATTATGATTATTTCGTTTTTGAAATTTTTTAAAATTTACTATTCTAAAGAAAAGCCGCATCTTTCACGTTCTGCATTGCTGGATTCTCTTCGATTTTCATAAATTTCCGGCATAATAAATAAATTTCAAAGCTTGATTGGTTTTTATATAACTATAGCCATTTTTATATACAGGATGTGTAGCCATTTTTATACACGGAAATGGGAGCGTAGGCGAGGCGGCGCGATCGGTGTTAAGAACCGCGACACATTTAACTCATTAAGTCTTTAAATGACTTAATCGTTTAAGAAAGTGCAAGGCATACAATCGGCAGTCAAACTCGATGAACTGAGGTGGCTAGAGCTCTGGCATGCTTGCTCCTGGAGCGTTAGCAAGCAAAGCCGTCGTCGAAGACACCGCCTTGTGACGGAGCTCGAACGATACAGGATTTCGGTCCTAATTATATCGGGAGTCACACTCCCTTCTGCCCCTAAACCTTCCTTCGCCGAACGATCTTCGCACAACTCACGGTTCTCCGTGGACCAAGCTAACTCGCGGGAGCGGGACGTGAGGTAATCGGGGCAGTTTCGGTGAACAAGCCGTTAAATAGTTTAATATGAGTTTATTAAGATTAATTTATATACATGCGGCATACGGCCGCGGTCCTTGGACCTTTCAACGCACCTGATATAACCGGCTCGCTTACCGAACCTACTCGCGGACGAGAAAGAGAGATAACAATACTTATCGCACTCGTTTGAGCGGCGGACGCAGTCTTGTTGTCGTCCTCTCGAAGTCGTGGAGATGGTTGGCGGAATTGTCGTGGTGCGGGCGGATGACGGGCGCCTGCTCCCGGCTCTGGGCCTTGCCGCGGACCTGCGGCGGATTTGCGTCCATGCCTGTCTGCGGGGCGAGATGTTTTCCCTGCGGCTTGGCCTCTCGTGATTTTGTCTGGGTCGGCGCACTCGTGGTCGCCGTCTCGATACAAGGTCCTCAGTCGGGTAGTTGTCGCAGGAGCTTGACTTGGGCGGAGAGAGCGTTTCTCTCCCGCGAGCTTTTTATAAAGACTCGTCTATTTCCCCCACTCACCTATTCGCGGGGGGGCGCGCTTTCGGCTACTTAGCCGTGCTGTTGCGGCGCGCTTCTCTCTCGCCTAATTACTAAGCTAACGCGATATTGTCGTGCGCAGCGTCTCCGGCGCTTACCTACACATACACGTCGTAACGTGTCTATTTCCACGTTACACACCGAAATCAGCTCTTCAGAGCTATTATAACGTTACTTACCTATGTTTTTATTTTTTTTTCAGCTTAGAGTTTCGGCTTCCGCGACGAACGGATCGCCCAGGGGTTCACTGCCGGCGCTTTCTTACTAGACGGCAGAAATTTTAGCCGATCGTACTAGCTCTGGTGGGATTGCTCACAGAGCTGATTGAATTCAATTTAGTTTACCTGCGTCAGCCCGATCGGCTGCTAAAACGCATGCGCGTTCGTCGAAATTGAGTCGAGCGGCTGCGCGTGCGGGGGCTCGTGATTGGTTCCGCAAACGGGTTTTTAGGACCACAAACGGCCCTTTCTAAGGGCACTAATTATTTTCACGCTTGGAATAATTGTTCCATACGTATATTTACCTAAAGGTAAGTATGACCTTTTTTCTGATATTGGTCAGTATGGGGAGCTCACCAATGTACCTGTACCTAATTTAGGCATTTCATTTTGTAGTACTTCCATTGCAAATACATCATAAATATATTAGCAATGATACATTAAATGGATTTTATTATTCTTATAACACAATTAGCCAGAAAATACAATACAATTCAGATTTCACCAAAGTATTTTATGTGGGGTTTTTGCCCTGTGCATCTCCCCGCCGGATGCACAAGGCAAGTTTTAAGGGGGATTTGGTTGGGTTTTCCTTCCCCCTTAAAATTTTCCCGAAATAATAGGCACACTGATACACAGGCCACCAACTCCTACTCTCTCGGCTTCACTGCTCTGCTTCGCTTCACTGCTTCTCAACCTAAAAGAACCTCTACCTCTTTACCTCCCTTCTTCTATGGTTTTGTTGAGCGCCAGGCGCCTTGACGACGCCGCCGGGTCACGAACACCTCGCTCCGGCAGATTCTCCTTTTCCCAGGGTATGGGTTTGTCCAGACCGCCACGAATGCGGGAATCAAATCGCTGCGCTACCTTGACGACGCGGATTCAGCTACTCGCTCGCCGCTGCCGGTGCACTCCAGCGCTCGCCGAAAATTATCTTGACCCACCACCTTTACAACACACCCAACACGCAGGAAATAAAACACCGAACACGTGTAATTTCCGTTCAACTATATATTGCCTCCTAGTTCGGGAATATATAATTATTTTTGTGGAGTGCTCTCTCTGCTACTCGAGCGCAGGTGGTCGTCATCATGGCGGCGCCGATCAGCTGGTTGTCGTCCGCTCCACACCTGTCACTTTGGGGGGGGGGGGGGGGTTGCTCTAAGAAGGGCAGAGAAGCACGACGTTAAATAAAATATTTAACGTCGACGCCTTCTCAGCCTTACGACCCTACGAGAGAGTGAGAGAGAGAGAGAGCCGTATCACTCGGGGCACCTGACGTGCAAAGGCAACGTCACAAGTGATTAATATAAAATAAAGAACGGCCTCTTTAGGCGAAGAACAAAATACGAACGACTCTAATTTCATAGGTATTTTGGGCTTCATATAAATATTACATACAATATTCTCCGTTAAATTTTAATACATCCTGAACAATAAAGTTACATCGTAGTTCGTTTTAAGATGGTATAAGGTATTACACATTAAATTTTTGAATCTTCTGTGAAATATAGGATGCTTTATGAAGAATAGCCAGTGTCACATTTTTCTTTAGGACAACAAGAATGCATCAAGATAATGCACAATTTAAATAACAGATTTGCTTAATAACTTGTTCTTGATTGATCAAAAGAAGAAGAAAATAACAGGAAGATAATTTCATTAAATATCCAACGAACAACATCTAAAGCATTAATAAGAAGCTCACCTTTTTCTATTGCGCGATAATACGCTATGAATTTTTGACATTGTATTGTAATTGGGTAGTTCAAATTAACTAGGTATGGTTAGTAAAGATTATCATGATCAAAATTGAAAGGGTCACAATTAACCGAAAAAACCGGGAAGTAATCGAACAACCATAAGCCTAGTTATTATTACCTATATTCAGCTTCCCGTACAATATTCTATATAATATTTCCTTACCATCTGAACATTGTAGAATAATGTATGCAGCATTCTCCACGTATAAGTAATTCCTAGCCAGATATTAGAGACTTATTAGAATTATTAGAATTATTAGAATTATTTAACTAATAAAATTACGTAATACAGTATACAAGAATGATAATACCGAGAATTAAATCAACGTAGAATATAAGTTAGATTCCAATGAGGCAGTAGATATCATAGATATCACTTATAGATAGATTGGACGTCCGCCTAATGTTATTACGCAATGACGGGATATAAATTGTTGAACGCTGTGCTCTGATTTGACATTGAGAATTATTTTTTGTGTCGTTGCTAACTATTACCAGAATAAATGCTTACGATAATTAATATTTTATGTAATTCATAACTCAGGCAATCTTACCTTAAACTGGAATTAGGAAAAAAATAATTAATGTTATAGCCACGGACAACGGGAATTTATCAAACCTTCAGTAGTGAAGTTCTATTGCGATATATTTTTAGCTTCACATATAGTATTCCATATTGTATTATCGAACCTTCTGGATATTCTAGAATGCTGTATGTAGCAGTGCTCATATATTAGTCATTCTTAGCAAGTTCCAGTATCATATGAATTGCAAGTAGTACACATCACGGCATAATTCGGTATTCTACAAAGACCATCATGGTCTTATAGGACTACAACATTACTACAACCTTTCTGGCGGTTTCATACAGTGTTCTACATGTCTCGGAATTTACGAAATTTACCGTAGAATACTGTATGTAACCTTCGCATAAAGATTAGAATATTCACGTGCATTAGTGCACGCGGTATCGGCAACAAATGCATCATGCTGCGGATATCTTGAGACTTTGCCGTAGCAGGGTTTGATATGTAAAACTACGGACATTTAGACGAATTTTTTTTATTACATATGCACCATTAATTTACGTGATCAAGTTATTCTTGATTATTCGTGATTATTACGGTACTCTATCATGGACCTAAAGGACTACAACCATACTACAACCTTTCTGGTGGTTTCATAGAAATATGTTAGTTTATGTTAATTTCTATCAAAAATGGAACACCTTATGATACCGCCAGCAAGCTTTCAATAAAATAGCACTACTATACGAACGTGATTTGCATTGGAGAATGCCGTGGTAAACATAAATACTCAACGAGAGTTGTCCGCATAAGTTAAGTGTATTTCTGGTAGCAAAAGAAATTTGTGTAAATAACTAAAATTTATAATATCAAACACTGCTATAACAATGCTTGAAAATAACCATGGAATAATGCATTCATCGTGAATTATCAATATGTAATGAAACATTCAGATCAGATATTCAGATCTTTATTCAAAAGTTCCATATCGTATTCTACATTAAGGGGGGGTATGGTATAAGCACTTTGAAAAATTCGTTTTTCTGGAAATTTTATATTTCAAAGTATAGGTCCTTAGCAATATTTTCCCATTATTTCAAGTCATTTGAAGTAAATGTCATCAAGCTAATGAGCTCCGTGCCCCGCCCCTTCGAACCGGCCGACAGCGGCCGAGATCGGCAGGTAGGTATCGGAATAGCTGCTCCGTTCTTGTTCAAATTTTGAGGCGTAACCTTAAGTTCTAACGATTTTGAAGGTCGGTAAACACAGTTGTGTCCTAGACATTCAGTAGCTCAGACGTATATTTTGTGATTTTATCAGTTATTCTCATAATTTTGAAGTTATGTTTTCAAGAAAAAATGCCAAAAAAAAAATTGTGATTCAGTACAAAAAATGAAAGTTGCGATTTGGGCGACTTTTTTCCATTATAAATCAACAAACAAAAATCCACAGCACTATAAATGTCCGATCGGCCCTCACTCTTGGTGCTCTTATCAAAAATCTTTGGCCACCACTGGAGTAGAAGAACATTTCCAGCACCATTATGAACCTTTTCCAGATTGTATAATAGAAGCCATCAAACCAATCTTGTGTTTGTGGATTTACACAAAACAATAATGAGAGTCTACATCAACTTATTTGGAAGGTCACTCCAAAAATGTTATCCAGTAGCTGTACTGTAGTTGAAATTGCAGCAAATACAGCTGCATGCACTTTCAATGAAGGCAATTTTGCCTTACTAGCATTCCTTTCAGGAATGGAATTTAGCGTCGGCCCAAGTGCATGAATTTGTCAAAAGAGCTGATGAAACGAGGATCGACAAAGCCGTCATCAACGTTTACTGCATTTGATTCTAGATTCTGCTCGCTTTTTACTCATCTTACACAAAGTACATCTTTTTTTTCTATTGCTTCAGGTAAATGTTATTCTCATAGGAATGCTAATTGTAAAGTCGTTGAATCAGATATTTTCTGAAAGTAGAGAGTTATATGGGGCTCCAGGCGCACTTATATAATATCCAGTCCCCAAATCACTTTTGAGTCAGTAGTTGGCAGTCGCCCTCTAAAGGAAAAAGGTGAAATTTTCGGATACAGCTTCCCCTAGTTATCCGTTACAATATTTTCATCATTATTAAAACGTGATCTACGCCAGAACGCCAGCAACTTCATGAATATTACTAAAACGCTATCATGAATACAACCAAAACGTTTATATAGAGTCGCCATACTGGATCAAATATTTCGAATTATATAATTTTGACTTGATATTTGTAATCAGCGACCTCAAAAACCACAACACTGACGATTTTACCAATACAAGATCATGACGCCATATGGCATTAATTGTTATGCAATTTTATGTTTTTTAAAGATTAATTAACAAAAAAAAAATTTTTTACGTTTTCTGCAGTGCCATCACGTGTTAAAAACAGTTTTTTTGAAAACTTTTCAACTTATTTGGTAAAAGAAGGCAATCAACAGTCTTTTTCAAAATAAACCTTTTTTCGTTAATTAAAAAAAAAATTACTGACAGCAGCTTTTCAAATTCAATTTACGCCATAATGCCCCCCAGGCGACATTTATCTGCCTCAGAAGTCGCTCAGCTAATGACTCTTGTTCAGGAGGGGTGCAGATATCGGCAGGTTGGTGAATGACTCGGCGTAAGTGCTTCGGTTGTATCTCGTGCCTATAACCGATTTCTACAAACAAATGCATATGAACGACGTGCTGGACAAGGCTGACATAGAGCAACGACTTATCAAGACGACCGAGCAATCATTCGACAAGCTCTTCAAGATCCTTTCGTTCCAGCAATCGACATCGCCCGAAATTTTGCAAACCGTCGACGACGACACCCGCGAAACATTTCCCGATCGACGGTAATAAATCGTAATCACGAATCTGGACTGCGTGCTAGAACTGCTGCCCGTGGACCGATATTGACCGTTGCACATCGTAGAGCTCGTCTACAGTATGCTCGCGACCATGTAAACTGGTCAATGAGAAATTGAAACAATGTTTTTTTCTCTGACGAGTCTCGGTTTTGCATGTATGGTAACGATCGAAGTCCTGGAGCTTGGCGTCGAACAGGTCAACGTTATGAACAAAGTTTTATTCGTTCCATAAGTGCTGATGGTTTGGGCTGCAGTTTTACAGAATTCTCGAACTCCTTTAGTAATGGTTTGAGACTCTCTCAATGCTAAGCGTTATAGAGACCAAATCTTGCGACCTCATGTGTTACCTTTAACAAGAAACAGAAGATTTATTTTTATGTAGGATAAAGCTAGGCCTCATACAGCAAATGCAACCCTCCAATTCTTGCAGAGTAACAACATTAGATTGCTGAGGCATCCTACAATGAGTCCTGATCTGAATCCCATTGATCACGTCTGGGACATATTGGGCCGCCAATTCGTCAAAATTATCCAAATTTAAACAACTTAGCAGCATTAAAGAACGCTTTAATAAGAGTTTGGCGTCAGATCCCTTAACGGATGATCCGAAATTGCATTTCGAAAATGCAAGGAAGATTGCAAGCTGTAATTAGGACACTTTAGAAAATGTAGACGCGCCCGCAAACAGCACGCGAGTACTTAAAGCGGGAGTAGAGGTGTACTCTTGCATCGTAAATGGTCTGTGCCTATTGCATCTTGTCTTGTGCAGAAATTGGTTCTCTCCACGAGACAAATCAAAAGCAACACCCCCTTTGCAACATTAAATTAAATATGAATTAAATTTTTTTACTTAAAATAAATTTTTTAAAAAAACATCTGTATAAGTTAAACAATAATGACGAAGAATCTCCTATATTTAAAGTAATTTTGAGTATAAAAATAATGATACAATATTTAAATGACTTGCGGATTATTTTTTTATTCTCTAACTCATTTTTCTATGATTTTTTTTAATTAAATGGGCAATATTATAGTAAATTAACACACTTAAATTTGTTTGTAACATCGTTAATATTATTTAATTAATTTTATTTTCTATTTTTTCCACGCTACCCAGAGGGCAAATAGAAAGGGCATTATTTTTATGTGGTTTCCCTTTTGCCTAATCTCTTGGATACCACCACTCTCCAAAAGAGCTGAGCGGCGGGCAGCAACTGTCCAAAAGAAGGGCAGGAACGCGGGCGCAAGGGACGCGCCCGTATTCAGTACGTGATTCACCCTTGCTGCCAACGATGGCATATAAGAGAATACTCCAACGTAGGAGGCGACTCAAGCCGCACCGAAACCAGCAGCCATCTCGGCCGAAAAGACGGGCCGAGAGGTAGACATGTTGGCCAAAATTGGCCAAATGCTTCAGGAGATCTTGAAGCAAAACGGCAATGAATCCTCTCCAAAGAACGGAGAGAAAAATAGAAATAATCAGCCTGGAAAGGGGAAGTCAATGGGTTCTGACAAGAAGAAAGGCAAAGAATCCCAGAATTCCCTAAAAGAGCGCAAAAGGCTAGACCTCACGAAGTGTCCCGTCTGCCAGGCTGGATTAAAAAGTTCTGTCCTAACTGTTCGGGAATATGAAAAAAGGGTGGATAGAGGGAGTCTCCTTCGCCCAAGTGTCCCAAAAGACTCCACCAATCACTGATGCGATATGCCTAAGTGCTGTCGATCAGGATGAGCCGAAGTCGAGCCCTCTTCCGGAATCCTCGGCAGATGCCGGAGATTGCCTGGAAGAGACGACTTGCGGCTCAACAGCGAATGTCTCCCATCCTCACGTTGGGGAAGGAAGAACTCCTTCAAGAGAAGATCAGGCTAGAATGCCGGATAATGAACCGAGGACAGCCAGATCCTCCCAGGTAGAATCAGAAGATGGATCCTGGGAGGACATCTCTGAAGGACAGATTGGTAGGATCTACTACCGGGCCGAGGATGAGACAAGGTGGTGGTTCTTCATAGAAATAGAAAACTATTGGATAAAGGCACTGTATGACCCTGGAGCTGGTTGTGCGGTCATGGGACAGATAGGACTCCGAATCGCCACCAGCCTATGCCATAGATTGACCATATACTGCGGAAAATCAAGAGGGAATATTTATTACGATATTGGACCGCAGTTAAGGGTATTTGAATTTAAGGGTATGATTTTTTGAAAAAAATTGGGAGCATTCTTTGATGAATTATAAGACATTTTTGTTCTTTCAAAATTTTTTTAGAAACTTATAGTTTTTATGAAAAAATTGTGTAAAAAAACTGTGTTGTGATCATCCCTTTGTCTTTACTGATAATGAAGTTAACCAATTCTCACCGCGAGGAGGTGGACTATTGAGAGAATAACGTTTTTTTTTTTTTTTTTTAAAGTAAGTAATTCAAGTAATTATTTTTAAAAAAATATTGATTTTGGACGCCATTTTGGATAACGATAAAAATCAAAATTATCGATGCATATTTTTGAAGTACATGTGTCGGGATCCCGTTTTTATGACGTTAAAAGTTGCCTAGTCATTCGGAAAATTGTTAAAATAAAGTTAGAAAAAAAAATCCACTTACAAAAAGTGCATTTTTTTTAAACTTACTATTAGATTCTAGCTGATATGTTTATTGAGTTCGGTACGTTGTGAAAAAGTTAAATTATTACTTTCTATTTTTTTTCTCTAATTCTTTTTTTATGACGTAACAGGGTGAAATATTCGCGTGACGCATGCCCCTCTATCTGCGAAAGACCATAGAACAAGACGTCTTGGCGCCCGCAACGAAATCTTAAATATTATAAAAATATTGTTAAGGTCTGGAGTGGATTAGACTTCGTGGTGCTCAGCGGACATTTTCTATTTACATCAATAAAATATTGCTTTGGTCTTGTCAGTATTGAGTTTTAGTCTATAGTGCGTAGACTGAAGATAGATGTAGAGATTCGGTGGTCTAAAAACAGATGTGGAGGTCATTGCGATAAATATAGAATAGCAGGGTTTGAAAAAATATCCTTGTGATCCTTGCGATCCTTGTGATTGATATCGATGAAATCTGAATTTCCATTTGTTTAGAAATTATCACCTGAATGCAGCCTAGTAAGCATGATAAAATCTAAAGGAGTATTATCCAGTATCCAATACATGGATTTAGTATCTGAAAAAATCTATAGATACTGTATCTTATCTGAAGTGCAGTTTATATAAGATTGGGACCACTTATACAGGGTGTCCAAAAAGTCTGGAAACACCCAAATAACTTTTGAGGTGATTTATTTGTAAAAAATGTCAAGGTTATATTCGATGTAATTTTCGACAAGGAATTCAACGGCGACCTTAGATTTGACCTTGAAGATAACCTTGATGGTTTTTTTAAGGTCAGGTCAATTTTTTTTAATGGGAAGCACCATTTTTGACATCAGCAATGGAAAGAGTGGGAAATTTTACATTCAAAACCATTGAGGTCAATAATTTTCCATTCATCGTAAAGGTCATTTGGAGGTTATTCAATTTTGATGTCTCGCAGAAAAACTCGATTGAAGGAAATAGATCAAAGCTTACTTCACCTGTTTTCTTCAATCACAAGTAGCGCTGACCTCAAACCTAATCTTGTTTGTATCCTTTAAGGTCAATCCAAGGTCAAAATTTGTTTCTTAAGTTCCCCTCATCTGATATCGGCAACTGAAAAAGGAGAAGTTTCCATTGCGTTACCCAGAAACAATTATTGATTATTACCATTTCAAGCTCTTTTATTAAATTCGTTCAAATAATTTTCCGCAGCAGTAGTGTACAATCTGAAAAAATATTTTACTGGTTTTTGAATTTTCATATTCTGATCAGCTTGCGTCTCTTGCAAAGAAAAGTGCAATGGACAAACAGACTGATAGAGAAAGAATAACTCTTCTCATGATGAGAGGATGGGGTCCGGTGCAGCGATCTTATAGGGCTGTAAGGGATCTTTTCAATGCTACATTTAGGCCTAATAAGACTCTAATTTCATTTGCAATAGTTCAAAAAACTGTTAAAAGGTTTGAAAATACCGGCACTATTAGTGACCTGCCTAGATCAGGTAGACCAAAGTCAGCAAGTAATGAAGAGAAGTCATTAGATGTTTTGTTAACATTCACTGAAGATGCACTTACATCCATTCGTAGAGCTGCTCAAGAGCACGAAGTCAGTACATCATCTGTTCATAACATACTACATGAAGCGAATTTCTAACCCTACAAAGTAACACTGATACACAAACTGAACGAAGATGATTTCGACCGTCGCGTTGAATTTTGTGATGATATGATGGCTCGCATAGTTCAAAATCCTAACTTTCTATTTAACATAATATTTTCAGATGAAGCTACATTTCAACTTGACGCTAGTTTGAATAGGCATAATTGTAGATATTGGGCAGCTGATAATCCTTATTCGGCACGAGAAGCTAAATCACAATATTCACAAAAATTAAATGTCTGGGTTGGAATACTAAATGATAAAATTATAGGACCATTTTTTATTGATGGGAACTTGAATGCCCAAAATTATGAAGCTATGCTCCGCAATCAAATAGATCCTGCAATAATGGAAATAACAGGATGGCGCAGCAGCTCATTATGCACGAACTGTTCGCGCTTACTTAGATGCGGTATTTGTTAATCGATGGATAGGACGAAGAAGCATTATTGAATGGCCAGCTAGATCACCCGATTTGACGCCTCCTGATTACTTCTGTTGGGGGTATTTAAAAGATCGCGTGTACAAAACCCCAAAATTTGGATGAATTACGGCAAAGGATCATTGACGAATCAGCTCTCATCCCCGCTGAAATCATCAGAAATGCTGTTGGTGCTTTTTACCATCGATTAGGACAGTGTCAAGAAGTGAATGGGGAGCCGTTCAAGCATCTACGATAATCATAGTTGGAAATATTTATCCAATCACGTGAGAGGCAAGGGGACTCACGATAATAAAGCACTCCAAAGGGAACAGAAATTACTACGTCCACGCCGTTGTTCCTGTGTAACGCTAAAAGTAAAATCAAATGACCTATAAGATCAATGGAAAATTATTGACCTCAATGGTTTTGAATGTAAAATTTCCCGCTCTTTCCATTGCTGATATCAAAAATGGTGCTTCCCATTAAAAAAAATTGACCTGACCTTAAAAAAACCATCAAGGTTATCTTCAAGGTCATATCTAAGGTCGCCGTTGAATTCCTTGTCGAAAATTACATCGAATATGACCTTGACATTTTTTACAAATAAATCACCCGAAAAGTTATTTGGGTGTTTCCATACTTTTTGGACACCCTGTATACAAGCAGATAAGCGCCCCACACGTTGACCTTGAAATGAATATCAATAATATATCTATTATTGAAATGTTCTTCCAAATACGAAAATATTTTATAAAAAATTTAATTAATCCAACCAGATAGTTACTCATCTAAATTGAATTAAGTTTAATTAAGGTATTTATTCTACATTTCAAGGTCAATATTATATATATAAATTTTAATTACTGAGATTCTGGTACTTAACAAAGTTATTCATGTATTAATCTAAGATTTCACGTAAAATTACTAAATTAATTATAATTTCTGATACTAAAATATTACTAGAAAAATAATATTTTTTATACCGCACTTTAAAAAGCGTAAGAAGGTGAAAAAACGAATCAATTACGAAATAGCCTTAAAAATACGAGCTAAATCAAAGGGTAAGGCACAAGTGCCTTGGGGCAAATTTAATTACCTCAACGTAGGCAAATAAAACTGTTTGTCTTTCACATAAATGTATTGGTCACCTTGTACTGCTGGCTTGGAGCTACCAAGTGTATTTGCGGATATTGCTTGACCGTAAAGATCTGAATGAAGATATGCAAACAATAAAATGAATGAAAAATGTGGTTTCTACATGTAAATAACTACAAACATACGAAAATGTAATGAAAAAATATAAACGAGTAAACTTGCTATAAAATTCAGCCTATCGTCGAGACACGGTATTTAATTCCTATGAAATCTTCCTTTGAGGCCAGGCAGTCGAGGAGTCGCAATGCGCTGCTCCCGTACTTAAGTCTACAATACCGACTTTCGTTGTCTTGTCGGAGTTTTGTTGCCATTTGATTGCCATTGATCAACTTCGGTAGGTCAGTCGAGAGATAAATAACGCTTCGCCGCTTACATTCTCATACTTCCTTTTCCTCTGGATATCAAAGAGGAAACTACTCATTGAAAGAGATGACGGCGATCGGTGCCAGTACGTAGACGTTCGTGAACAAAAGCACTTCCCCGAAAAAATCTATTTCATAGACAAAAGTGAACGCGAGGTGCAGAATTGTCTACTATTATCGGTTGTTATTGTTTTCGGACAACCGAAACTTTTTCACTTGGTTCTTTTTTTACAATCGTCAATGATTGGTTATATTTTGCAGAGACTTGGCTGAATTGAGAAATGAATAAAACGTGCATATTTAACACTGCATTGTAGAACCGCGTTAAATGTAAAATCGTTTCTCACAATATCATTATGAACGCACGTTTGCCATAAATACTTAACTGTAAATGTGGCTGTAAACTAAATTTTAAGGTTGATCCGTTAGATGGTAATTTTGGCGGCCTCACAAAGCTCTCTTCCGAGTCGAACCAGTTATAACATACATCCATCCTGTCAACTAACATACATCCTGTCAGATTGTGTTGCCTTAAAATAGCATGGGAGAATAAAAAGCGATAGTGACCTCACAAGCGTTCTTCGAAAAAAATATCTACGAGTGCATAATTAGTTAGATATATCAATTGATCTCTAATTAACTTGTAACGTGGAAATTAGCACGTTACAGCTCCAAAGATTAGTAAGTGCGCCGGAGACGCCACACGCGTAAGGTAGGTTAGAATTAGAGAGAAAGAGCAGCTGAACGCGAGAGGAACGCAGCTACCAGTCGAATAGGCCCCCCCATCAAAGCGTCCGAAAGAAATGGAGAGCAACACGCGAAGAAATGCTCTGGCACTAATTATCGGCGCTAGAAGAACTCTCTTCTACCTCCGACCTCGAACCAAAACGTCTCGGTGAGGATGAAGCCGATCCGCATCGTGGCGACCAGACGACCGCTTGGCCGACGAAGCATCACTGAAGACTACCATCGCCGACTAGGAGCAAACAACCTAGGCTAAGCTCTGCAACTGTTAGGTCCGACAGCCGTGATGGGAACAGGACAAAACGCCGAGGTCCAGAACCACGAGACTCCATCGCCAGCTACGCAGCAGCCTCGTGAGAACAGTATCGAAACATCCGAATAACTCTCTCTCTCTCAGGTTTAGTAATTAAGGGCCAGCGGTCCACCACAGCAAGCGCGTAATTAAAGCGATAAACGAGAGCTAAAAGCCGCGGACCTGGAGCCGCCAAATTCCAGGGAATTGTAATTGTTTTATTAATGAATATATTTGTTTCAAGCCGAATTTAGTAATTTTCCCTCAGCCTCGCAAGATCCACTCCCCTCTGCCGACCTTGCTAGCCCGGCCGATCAGAGGATCGTGGATCTTTTGTTCAGTGGTTATTGTGATAAGAATTGGCCAAGGGGCAGAGTTAATCATAAATTAATAACAATTGAGCCGTATAACCTGGTCCAACAACCGCTGTTACAAACATAAAATATTAACAAAAATTAATGTATTCTTCATATTTCTCATTTACAATTATTTATATTCAGGGAGAACGAGATTTTAGAAACATTACCCACGAAGAAGCAGTGGAAGCATTAGTAACTTCTCTGAATAGCATTATTCTTTACGCAACAGAAAATGAAAATAGTTCTCAAAAACCATATAACATTGATAAGAATGAATGCATTAATGAAGGTAAATTTCTATTTCTTATTTATTTGTTTCTTTTTAGAAGAGATAAACAAAGGTTTGTAATCCCTGTTAAATCATAATTATTATACAGGGTGTTCAAAAATGACCTGGCACGACCAGTATATCCGTGTTCAGATAACATTTTAAGCACTTTTTCCCTTTTGTTATCGAGTTATGTTCAATCAAAAATTTTGATAATTAACCAATCAGCGCTCTAGCTGACGCTGGTAGGCGGGGTTTACTCGAGCAGCATGGGCCGCGCGGGGAGAGTTATGCGGGATTCATCGGCAAATCGAGCGCTGATTGGATAATTATCGCAGATTTTAATCAACAGTAACTCCATAATTATTCCAAATACTAAAAAAAATTTAAAATGTGAAAAAGTGCTTAGAATGTTATTCTGAACACGGATATACTGATCCTGCCAGTTCATTTTTGAACACCCTGTATAAAAAAGTTTCGTTTTATTAGATAAGGCCGAGAATATTAACGCTAAATTATGCGAAAAATTTATTGGCCTATTTTTATAAAATAATCAGCACGATTCTTTTTCATTTAAAGACCAAAGTACTTTACTCATCCCTGCACCATAGAAAACTACAGATTGTTACAGTGTTACCTTGAAAAATTAAATACAATTTTATCCCGTCCCCCTCAATGATGACTGTCATCGAGGAGAGTGGGAGCAAGTGGCGCGCGACTCGGCTGGGTTTCGAAAAAAGATTAACAATTTGAACAAAGTTTTAAAGGCAATTTTAATCAAGAAGCAAATAAACATGTGATACATTGTTGTATACTTAAAAAGGTATGTATGGGTAAATAAAGATTTATATATATACGCAACAGGTGTTTTTTTATTTAGCAATTCCCTTATTTTAGGGGAAAAAAATATGGATTACATTCTGACTACACACTATTATTTAAAGAGAGAATTTGCGCTCTCTTAATTTATAGAATATTTCGGTAGCTTTAAATTTATTCAAACGATAATCATAATTGTGTAAATGATAAATTCTTCCATCAACATAATACAATCTTTGACATTTTCAAATATTTATCAACACTATTTTTCAAAAATTTGATTCAGAAAATTATCGATTGCCTTAAACATAAAATAACGTTTCGTTAGATAAAAACATATCTGTCAATTTAAAGGTTGAATGAATGATTATTTAGATAAATTTGTAGTCTTTCCGCAACCCTTGAATCCATAAAATACAACTTTTGACACAATTAAATGAGCATATGTTGCATTTTATCTAGAATACTTTTATGTTCTTTTCCAATCTTTTTAAGCTCTAAATCCAATTTTCTAATCACTTAGAAAATTGGAGGATGCACTTCATTTCGTGATGGTACAATGTGTAATACCATTTCTGCTTTACCTTGGATTGATAAAGCAGATTTTGAATGGGTACCTTCCTTTGACTTGACGTTTTTTGGCATGTTTGATGTCTGTCGTACAACTGTCGGCATTTGACTATTAGACTCCCTCTTATACAACCTTTTATCAATATTTGTTAATCGACTGTATTCGACAATTTGTTCGTGAATTATGAGCGCATATGCCATTGTATTATTTTGTATTTCTTTCAAAGCAGAAAAATTTATTTTAATATCTAGCAGACCTGATTTTATAGTGTCCAATTGCTGCGAGCAGTCGAACATAATATTTCTATTGAAACATTTCAAGCTCGTAATATGCTTGAGCATACAGATGTGAATCGAAATTTAAATTAAAATCTTCGTAAGGATATCTTACAAAGATTTTAATTTAAATAAAATATAAACCGTCGTTGAGATACAGTTTAGTATTTTGGAGATGGCAAATAATCAAACAGCGCAGGAATCAAGGACATCCGCAACACACGAAGCGGGGAAGTTCTAATTGAACTGCAGAAGGCTTCGGCGGAGAGTTTCGTCAATGCTCTGAGGCAGGCCATCGAACGGGGCGCGGACGTCCGCTCTTTAACCCCTAAGATGACCTTGGAGGTCAGGGACGTGGACGGCTGCGCCACGGTCGACGAAATTAGAGAGGCAATTCTCGGAGCATTGGAGGACTACACCGGCCCTCTAGATGCGCGGCTCACGAAAGCGAACAGAGTCGGATAAAGACTGGCACTCGTGACCCTTACCGAAGAAGGCAGTAACAGGCTGCTGGAGGTTTGTAGAATCCCAATCGGATGGGTCTACTGCCGCCTCAGGCTCAGGGTCCAAGTTGAGCGCTACTTTAAGTGTCTCGGCTATGGGCACCGCGGGCGGGGTTGTGGAGAAACCGATCGGAGCAATGCCTGCTTCCAGTGCGGGCGGACGGGGCACAGGGCAGCCGACTGCAAGTTCGAGCCTAGGTGCTTCATCTGACCGGAGACCAACCCGGCGGCGCTGAATCACGTCGCTGTCTTTGGGGCCTGCGAGACATTCCGAGAGGCCCTAGCGAGGTCTGGCCAAAATGGCTAAGGTCCTGCAGGCGGCTAATGGAGTTGGTGTCTAGGCTGGGGCTGGTGGTTTTAAACACTGGCTCCACGTCGACTTTTAGGAGACCTAGATATAGGGAGACCATCTCCAATGTATCCTTTGCAACGCAACGTCTGGCAGCGTGTGTGCGGGATTGGCGGGTGATTGAGGACTATACGGCCAGCGATTATCAGTGTATCACGTTCCGCGTTCGTGATATCGTGCCGGTCAGGGTGGCGGACAAACGCCGCCCAGCCAGATGGCTCGTTGCGAAGATGGGTCACGAGACGTTCCCCAGATGCTTGAATGCGGTCAGCAATTTCTGATCGAAATACCTAGAAACGGGTCGCTCTCCGAGCGAACTGAAGCGGTGACTGCTGACACAATGGGTCTAATCCGACAAGCTTGCAAGGAAGCTATACCGAGGAAATCTTCGAGAAGTGTGCGTCTCCCTGATTATTGGTGGACGGACCAGATCGCGGAGTTGCGGCGGAGATGCCTGCAGCCGCGCCGCGTGGCCCAGCGGGCCCAGATGCGCGATCGCTAAGCCGCTCTCAGGATCGCTGAATATCTGATGGCGAAAAGAGTTCTAAAGCGAGCCATTAAAGGGAGTAAGAGACATTGCTGGAAGAAACTAGGGAAGGATCTGAACAGCGATCCCTGGGGTTTAGGGTATAAATTATCACCCGCAAATTGGGTGCGTTCGGCAAGATCGAGCCCATGATCGCGGAGGTAATTGACGAAACAGTGCCATGCCCTGTTCCCCACTCATCCCAAACAACGGGATGAGCCCCTGGAACCTGAGGGCCCCGAGGCTCCGCCCTTCAAACGGGCGGAGCTAAACACGCAGCGCGTTCCCATAAAAACAAGAAGACGCCAGGGCCTGACAGATTTCCAGCGGAAATACTGAAAGCGGTGGCAATGAGCCATCCTGAACTCCTACTTGGCATGTACAATTCGTGCCTTCAGGCAGGAATATTTTATTCCCGCTGGAAGGAGGCGAGACTTCTGCTGATAAGCAAGGGCAAGGGACCAGTTATTGCTCCGTCGGCGTACAGGCCTCTATGCATGCTGGACACTGCCGGGTAGCTCCTGGAGAAGCATTTACGATCCCGCCTCCAGACGGCGATACTGGCAGTTGGCGATCTCTCCGAGAGGCAGTATGGCTTCAGGAGTGGGAGATCTACCATCAACGCCATCCAGGAGGTAGTCGAGGCGGCCAGGTCTACGGAGCGGTGAAATCATTTCTATCGACCTGTTTGTCTCCTGGTGACACTTGATGTCAAAAACGCTTTCAACACGGTAAGGCGGACAGACGTAAAGTCGGCACTAGAGAGGAACTTCGATCTTCCTATGTATCTAATCAGGATCATCAGGGACTATCTGAAGGACAGATTCATAATGTATGACACGAGGGAGCGCTTTACTCGGAAGAAGCTAACGTCTGGTGCGGCCCAAGGCTCCGTCTTGGAATCCGATCTATGGAACACTTCGTACGATGGGATCTTTCGATTGGACATGCCGAAAGGCTGCTTGCTAAGTATAGGTGAGGTGTCGGTACAGATCAAAGCATGCGTGAAGTATCTAGAAGTATTAGAGTGATGGTAGATGTGAAGTTCACCTTTGGAAAACATATTCGGAGGTCGGCGGCAAGGCGGCTATGGTTTGGCTTCCCTATGCAGGGTAATGACCAACGTGGGTGGACCACGACCTTGCATCAGGCGGTTGATACCACGCGCTGCTGAGTCCGTCACGGTTTGTGGTGCTGAAGTTTGGGCCGACGCGCTTATTCGGGCGCGTTCGGAGCACTTGGCTCACGCGCACGATCTCGACTAACATCCCCGGGACGTGGATCATGTATCTTATTTCATAGAGGTAATAAAGGCCTCCGATTCATATTTTACTCGATCGTGTCTTTTCTTCGAGTAGTCCGCGGGACTCCTCGACACGCCGTTCCTTAACATAACCTCTCCGATACCGCCACTCTCCAGTAGAGCTAAGCGGCCGGCACCAGCTGTCCAAGGGACGGACAGCTACGCGAGCGCGAGGGACGCGCTCGCATTCCTCACGCGAGTACAAGAAGCAAGAGTATAGGTGTACTCTCGTGTTGTATACGAGTCGCGGCGACGTGTGTTCGCCGTCGAGTGCTCGCGCGCACCCCGTAGTAAGACCTCGCCGGGCACTCTAGTGTGCCCCATTGCACCTGTCTCGTAGAGAAAATAGGCTCTTCCATGCGACAAATAAGAAGCAATAACCCCGTTACAACATGTATAAATAAATACAAAAAGAAATAAAAAGATAACTAATTATAGGAAGAGGATAGGTGAAGGGTTAATAAAAGCTAATGACAAAAATAAATATGATTATTTATTAAAAAGAAAACAACCTTAAAACTATTAATACAACGATATGGTGACATTTTTAGAAAGACGGGACATCCTGTAACAAAAAAAACGAACAATTTAAAATAAATAATAATAAAATAAAGAACAAAAAAGGTTGAAGAACATTACCAAGGCATAGAATGGTCTATGGCATCAATCCAAAATGACAGCGAGGTGGATGCGGCCTATCCACCCAAAAAGACCGCAGGAATCGGTGGCTGGTCTGGCTCACGAAAGATAATGGATGGTGTTTGACTGTGACACCTAGAAGAAATTTATTTCAAAAAAAAATATTTATAATAATAATAATATAAATATAAAATACTTACAGATCACTGGGAGAAGATAATGGGATGCTAAAAGAAGATAAAATAGATAAATAATAATAATAATAATAATAATAATAATAATAAAACAACAACAAAACAAAGATGCAAAAAGTAAATACATACTAATAGGCTTCTGTCGGAGACGCAGGCTGTCCCATACGGATCGGCGAGAATGGTCCGGAAAAGGGAGACGCAGCTAACAGTATAGACTTCAGTGCCTCAGAAGGAACCGGCGGATTTGGGAAACCCAAAACATCCAGGGCTTGCGCCGTGGTCAGACAACCGGCTGCATAGCACTCACAAATGCGATCAAGGAGAGAGAGCAACTCACAACCAGATCAACGCATGGCGACTGAAAAAGAGAAACTAATTGCTTAGAGGACAAAAACCCTCTGTGTTAAGGACCAGGGAAGAGAGACCATGTGGAGCGGGGAAGAAAAAAACAGTGGGAAAAATAGGTAAAAGGGAGACTCCCATGGCGGGGGAGGGGGTCGGAAAATTTACATTTTCCACCAAAAGATAGCAAATAACCTTTGCTATAAATTTTGTTTAGAATACACAATATTTACTAACTATGTTACTCATTTCCAAAAACCATAATAAGATAATTTCTAAAGCACTCAGCAGATTATGCTGGTCTTTTACAATCAATTTTTACTTTGTTTATTAAACATGTTATTGAGACGACATTGCTTATTATTCATAGTGCCTGAATATTTTTTCATCTGCAATCATCATTATTTGATTCTGTTCGATTTGCTTTTCAGTAGCACATTTAATATAAAACACGGCAGTATTGCCAACAGAAAATTATTCTGTTAATGATTTTTGTTTAGATACAATAATAATAAGCAGCGCAAAAGGATTACGGTGACACGCTTAAAATTCGGCAGCTGCACTCTAGCGATTAGTCCCAATATATGAGCGTGACTACTTCAGGCTCATTTCAAGGCAGTATTAACGCACAAGCCTAAGTAAAATTGGGAATTGATTACTAATGACTAGGTTTCATCTTCAGTTCAATATGAACTCGAATCCGGTTGACGGATTATGACGACATTAGCTCATATAATATAAAACAAGGCAATATGGCGAACAAAAAATTATTCTGGCAAAGATTGTGTTCATATAGTAAAAAAATAAATAGACGAAACGGATTACGGCGACACCCTCAGCTTTTGAAGTCCCATATGTTCGGTGCCTTGATATCAGAGTAAATAATGCCTGCCCACTTATGTCAGCTTTAATAAATAAATCTTCTCTTAAAAAGTGATGACTGGATATTGCGAAGTCTCGCAAACGTGAGCTTGATTGTTTCGTACGTATGATCCGGAATGGCGCTGAAATTCAAAATTTCTAACCTGTGAGGGAGTTTTATTGATAAATAGAAAATGTCGAGGACGGAAGGGAATTCGTCGCCGTCGAGTGGTCCTGCAATATTTATGCTACGCAGGTCGGCTCGACGAGACGAAGGACTGAATGAGGAGTTACCTGGTGCTCGAGGCCGTGCTGAGGATGAGTGCGAAAGAGAGTGTGGCAGAGGGAGGCAGCCCGACGGTGCCGCGATAGTGCACGCAGCCGAGGCGAGAGACGGCCGCTCAGCTGAGCGCGGCCGCCATCTTCCCTCGACCCCGCGACTGCCACGGCGAAGCATGAAGACGCCGTCGAGGACGCAGAAAATACAAACACGCATCGTACACGCTTCCACACACTACACGCACATACACCACACTACACGCGGCGAGGGTCGCGACGACGCGGGTACGCGGGGAAACTCGAGCCGAGGCGGAGACCTGCGAGCCGGTCGAGCACGTGTTGCTCGGCCGGCGGAAACTGGCTAGGCGCGAGAGAGACAGAGCGCGCGGTGGGAGAGAGAGCGCGCGCGGCGGCAGAGTGGGAGAGCGCGCGGCGGCAGAGCGAGAGCGCGCGCGTCGAAAGAGAGGGGGAGCGCGCGGAGCGAGAGAGACGGCGCGCTAGGTGCGACTGAGAGAGGGCGAGGCGCGCGGCCATAGGAGCGAGAGAGAAACGATCGATCTCCGCTCCTATGCGTCGTAGAGTATGGAGAGAGGGCGCGTTCGACTCGTGATCGCCGGGGCTCTCATGGCCGGTGCTCGCCTCCGCCAGAGCGACAGGTCGTGCCTCCGCGAGGGCGGTAGTATCTCCGCGCGACCTCAGGTCCGTGGGGGCGCTCGCGTCGTGAGTTCGCGATCGCCCCCACGGACATATGTGCAATGTGTTAGAGTGAGAGGGAAAATTCGCGACGCGGACAGGACGGCGGTTTTGCAAAGAAAAACCGCCATTCTGGAAGAAGTATTCGTACCGACGCCACGCATTTTAGATTTCAAGCAGTTTTTTCGGAGTGTTAGTAGTTGTAGATTAGCTTTGTAGGGTGTTTTGTGGAGGGAAGTTATCGTAGTTGGGTAGGAAGTGTGGGAGTAATTTAGGTAGTAGGTGAGGAGGATTAGTAGGTTAGTGGTAATAGGAGTAGTAGTAGGCAAGTTGTTGGAGTTTGTGGAATTCATCGTTTTAATTTGTGGTGAGCAGAGTGGCGGGCAAGTGTAGGAGTAGGGTCGGTACGCGCACACCCGCTCGACGATTCCGTGGACGCGACCTTCACGACACCACGACACGTGTAACACGCCATTTGAGAATATAGTGAATTTAAGAGAAATTGATTGAGTGGTTCATTTGAGTGGTTCTGCCCGATTTTCCCCTTGAGTGTTCGTGTGTTGAAGCGTGTTTTCCAGCGATCACGGGGCGGCGGTTAGCCCCAGCGACAGCGGTAGCGGAGAAGCAGTGCGGAGCAGTTTTGCCTCAGTCGCCGAGGACATCCCCGGACTCGGTGCGTCAACGACCACCCTTGAGTCTGAGCCAGCCGGACATCGGACCAACACGGTGCGCGAGCACCTGGCGCCCTTTTTAAGTAGCGAGTTTTGGTGATTTTCGCTTGAGATAAGGGGTTGGAAGTTTTGTTGCGGTTAGTATGGGCAATCGACTAGAGCAGAAGAACAGCCGTTGGTCTGTCAGTGAATAGTACGGGGACAGCGAAATACTATATCACAAACTTCAAAAATGAACCCGGAGTGAACAGTGAAGAAAGGAACTTGGGCGCGCTCAATTTTGCTCGTATCTTAAAAAAGCCATGGTTTTTGTTTTGAAACATTCAAGTAATTCATTAATGTAGTTGGTCGAAAAATTTAGGAACGTATTTTTTTTTGACGTCAAAGTTCAATTCTTAAAGATTTGAGTTGTAACAATTTAATGAAATAAGTATTGTATTAAACCTTTTAAACTGTAGTTTTTATTAACTAAATTAGTTGAAAAATTAAATATCACTACGATATCATTTTAACTAAAAAATCAGAATATTTAGAAGAACTGATTAGAAAAAACTGCCTAAAGAGATCATTGAGAGCGCAAAGCGCACTGGATTTTACTAGTCATTGTAAAATTGGGAGTTGATAACAATTGATTATGTCTCATCATCAGTTCAATATGTACTCTGTTTCTTTTGCCGGATTACAACGACATTGCTTATTATTCTTAGTTCCTAAATATTTTTTCATCCGTAAATCTTGTTCATTAGAATCCTTTCATTTTGCTTCTGATTATCACATATAAAATTGAACAAGGCAATATTGCCAACGAAAAATTGTACTGTTAATGATTTTGTTCGGAAGTTAAAATATTAAGTATAGTATATAGTAAGAGGATTATGGCGACACCCTTAAGGGGGTGTTTATCTTAATTTTCATGCTGTGCTGTACCGACATCTCTATATATTTTTTTAAAAAATGGTCCTGCGAAATCTATAACCCGAAAATTGACGATGTCTTTATAATCCTTTGGATTTGATAAATTTACAGAATGGTCATACTGCGACAACAATTAAATGCTTTTTTGAAATTTCATACACGCTTCGGTACGTTCATGCTATTTGTCTTCATACGTTTCGTAAATTATTGAGTTAATTCTCTAACGATGTCGTCGTAGTCCGGTATTCGCCATACGTCGATGTATTATTACATAGGGTATCGAATCGGGTCATGCTTTATCAGTGATAATTTTCTGGTGGTTAATTAACTAACTCTATACTAATATTTTCCGAATTATCAAAATGTAAATGTTTGACATTTTTTGTGTATGTAAGGATCATGGTAGTTACAGAGGGCGGGGAATTGAATAAACGCATGCAAGTTTTGAGCTGTGATTGATTTATTTTGAGTCCATGTGGAATGAGCGTACCTTAACCTCAAATTACAATTGACTTGCGATATTTCAGCGTAGACTGGTACTTCAGTGCTGAGCCGATTGTCTGAATGTTAAGCCGGTGCGGTGATGCAGTGATGCGGTGATGCGATGATGAATAAAGCTGTGGCTGAGCAGGGCGAAAACAGCGTCTTGATGAGCGAGTGTAGAAGCGTCCGAGCTGATCGCGAGGCGAGCAGGAAGAGAGAGAGAGACAGAGTAGCTACGCTACTTTAAGCGCGCAAATCGCCGGAGCAAGCACGTACCTGAATGTACTGCCAGTCGGCGCGGCAGAGCAGTGACGCGCGCTTGAGCTCTGTCGAAAAACATGGGGCGCGCGCGATTCAAAAAAGCAAATCGCGAACATTCCACCCGCATCATCAACGGCTTTGATGATTAAGAAAGAAGAGCGATGAGCATTTGAATAGCGACTGGCTAAGTCGTAAATTCATCCAGTGCTAGAGAGATGAATGTTGAGCACAAAATTGAGTGATGCAGCAAGGTCGTAAATCCTACCACTTGTTGAATTGTGCTAGTGTGGAAGTGGGTCGTAAAGCCACTTTCTAGAGCAGGTAATGCGACAAGTGGGTCGTAAATCCACTTGACAAGTGATGAGCGTAGCTGGGTCAAAAATCCAACTAGATGAGCAGAAATTGCTAAGCAGGAAAATGTTCGTAACTCCAGGAGCTGGTGTAGAATAGTGCAGACGGGTTGTAAATCCTCTTGCACGTAGAGCTGTGTTGAGCCTGTAAATGGGTCGTAAAGCCACTTGCGTGAGATATTTGAGCCGGCAGGTGGGTCTTAAAGTCACTAGCTGAATGAGTAGATAATTGGGTTGTATGGCCAATTGCCATTAGTTGGGAGAGCCAACAAGTGGGTTGTAAGGCCACGTTGCCACTTGGTAATGTGCACCTGAGTCATCTAACTGCAAGTGAGATCTGATGCGTGAAATGAATGGATAATCTTGATCGTTGACTATGATGAGTGTGCAAGTGGGTCGTAAAGCCACTTGCGGATATGTTGAATGAGCAGGCTGGTGGGTCGTAAATCCACTATTCATGAGATGAGATTGAGCAGCGAAGGTTCAGGAACACAAATTAATTCTGAGATGGTGAGTAAATATTCTGAAATGAGTGCTGTGACATGATGAAAAGTTGTACGTTGTAGAAGAATTGCACTATGAGGTTCCTGAGATGAGCTGCTGAGCCCTAACATCACGTTGTCTGGTGCAGAGAACCCAGCGTGAGATTTGCACCTTCATTGACGCTCTTCCTACAAGCATCCAACCCGTCAGCTTGAGTTTGCGAAAGACAGCTGAGTACCTTCTTGAAGCGCTGATCGGTGTGTTGATTGATCCACATGAGTATGATTTGAGAATTCATCCGCAATGAGCGTCGATCTTAATTGGTAGAGACGCTTAAATGTGGGGGAGTTATTCCCGTGAGATGAGTGAAATTGGTTCGAGAGAGTAAGCGACGTCATGAGCCTGTGGATGGTGAGTGGACAACTAGGTAAGCTACGGCTGCCATAGCGTCTTAAGATGCATCTGAGAAGCCGTGAAGTTCTATTGTGGAAAAGCTCCAAATGCCAAACCAACTTGGAACTAATATGCTGGCCAGCATGATAAGATGTTCTCGGATATTGAGCCATCTTGAACACACTTGGGTAGGGAGTGGATCATCCCAGCCAAGTTTGAGCAGCCAAAGTTCTTGTAGAAGAATTTCGGCAGTGATGATAACAGGTGAACGAATCCAAGTGGATCAGATATCTGAGCCACTTCTGACAGTATTATCCGCTTGGTTAAACGTCCTAAGTGCGGTGAGAATTTTGATGTGAAGGTAAAACAGTCTTCATGAGGAAGCCATTTTAATCCAAGTAGAAAGGTTGCGTTGTCGTCTAGGTTGAGTGAAGAGCAATCCGTTGATGAAGCAACCAACAAATTATTTAGAGTTGCATGTCATTTTAAGAGTGGGAAACCGCCCGCGTTACACAACTGTGAAACTTGATGAGCAATTTCCTTGAGTTGAGCAGTATCAGCACCACCAAATATGTGATCGACATATCTTCCTTTTTTGAGTGAAGGAATGGTGAGAGGAATCTTGTATCCTTCATCGTCCACAGGTTGCAATAAAGCCCTTGTGGCGAGAAACGGAGCAGCTTTGGTCCCGTAGGTGAACGTGGTAAGCTGAAAATCCACTTCATCTTGAGTTTGGTCCTTCCAAAGGATCCTCTGCAGATCCCAGTAGTCAAGATGTACCTGGACCTGCCGATACATTTTCACAATGTCCGTGGCAAAGAGGTGACGAAAGTGGCGAATCTAGATGAGTACTTCGTTGATGTTGAGCAATAAATTAGTACCAGTGTACATAATGTCGTTGAGTGATTTACCAGAAGAAGTTGAACATGTTCCGTTGTAAACAACTCTGAGCTTGGTTGTTGCACTATCAGTTTTGAGGACACCATGTTGAGGCAGATAAAACGGTAAGAAGCTTGAGGCTGTAGATGATTCCACCTTTCTCATATGTCCCAATGCTAAGTATTCATCCATGAACATGAATAGAACCATGGAAGTTCGCCCATGGTTGTGTCTTGAACAATCCTTCTGGAAATTCTGACAACATATCTGCCTTTGATCAGAAATTTTTTTCACATTCCTTTTCTTCAGGACTCAAGCTGTTCTCTGAGTCGTGGCTGAGCTCTTCTTTTAGCCAAATCTGCTGAGCAGTTCGTGAAGATTATCATCTTTCTTGACAATGCTGTGGTGAGCTGAAGCAGATTTGTTTTGATGCTGTTTGAGCAGATCCTACTATGAGCCATCCAAAAATAGAAGATTGAGCAATGGGAGATCCTGGATGGGATTTAATGAGTCCAGAATTTATAATGAGTCCGTAATTATCAGCTCCAATGATAATATCCATTGTTCGAAATTCTTTAAATGCGGCCAATGTTGTATGGTAATCTTGACTGACGGTGTTATCAAGGTGACCGTTTTGAGAATATGTGCATCGATACTTACATCCTCGTGATAAGCTGATCAGTGGGTCGAGCAGAGTGAAATGAGATGAGCTGTTCGATGAGTTGAGCATTGAGCAGACGACTGCACCGACATTTCAATAAGCATCTAAGCTTGATGCATGATCAGGTTGATTAGCAGCTGAATTTGATGGCTGTTGTATGGGTTGATGCTGAGATTACGTCGCCCTAAACAGTTGTGACACAGTTGAACCTCCAACGCTAGAAATGCTGGGCACATTACAATAAAATGCGGCTGATAAGAGCAAGTGATCGGTGGCGGCGAGAGGGCTGAGCTCTGACGGTTGCGTGCTGCGCGGTCCGCGTCTTCGTTGTTGAGATTAGAAATTTAGGCTAAGCGAATATGCTTAAACTTCTTGGTGTCCTGGACATCGGGTACCTTGAGGGTCGTTCCGTTTGTGCTAGTTAACGGTACCTTCTTGTCGGACATAATCACATAGTTGAGCGGCTACTGAGCGAAAGAATTGTGCAGGGTTCTCCGTACAACATCGCACACACTCTCCTGTATCATCGTCGTATGAGAAGAGCGTCGTTTACACGTACACGGATGCATCCGCAGTAAACTACCAGATCCGGCTCGAAGGACCAAATGTTTGAGATTTTTTGTGTATATAAGGAACATGGTAGTTACAGAGGGCGGGGATTTGTATAAACGCATGCAAGTTTTGAGCTGTGATTGATACAAGGATAAAACACTTGTAGATGAGATAAAAATAATTTTTTTTAAACCTAAAAATATATTTTAATTGTTGTACAATATTATTAAAGTTTTCCGGGTCTTCTTGGACACCCTGTATAACATTGATGGTAACATTTCATTATGCCTTCATTAAGAATTATTAAAATACATAGCTGAAATAATACTTACATAAGAAGAACTGCAAGCCCAAAAAGAGCGATTCTCTTGTGTCAGAAAGAATAAAGGGTTACGGGAATTATAACCGACACCTCGCAAAGGACGTCTGTCAATTTATTAAGTTCAGCGTATCTTTTTTGTGGGCAATGCACTACCAACTAAAGAGTACAGTATAAAATATGTAGGCTTTGTTTTGTCTACTGAAGAGACAATTACTGAATTCTCTGTGTAGTTACATAAATGCCCTTGCAAAACAAACTTTCACGTGTCCTCTAGCAGGGATAGTTTATATTACGAAAATTACTTGCCCTAACAATGTGCATAAAAATAATGTGTACATTATGGATACTAAATAGGTCATAATTGTGGAGGCAAAGAAATTGTGCACAAAGTCATTGTGCAAAAGTAATTGTGCAAGAATCTGTTGTAGCAAGCACAAAGTGTCGAAATTCATTGTGAACCATTTCAATTTAAAAATAGATAATGTGCCCAAAGCAAATTGTGTATAATTCCACACAAATATTATTAATATAAAAAATTGTGCCCAATCAAATCACATTTCCTACACTGTGCACGAACTAAAAATTGAATCGTGCATTTGTGCACAAGTCTTTTAGGATTTCAATATTGTGTAAAATAATTTTGTGTACAAAGTAGGCTGTTTGTATACCTAATTTTTAATTCTAAATGTGCACTTTTTGGTGTGTACAAGTTTACACTTTTTTTAATGTATGTGTACAATGCACCGGTACACAAATATTTCCGATCAGCTGTCTTAAACTAATGTGTACAATTTTATTGTGTCCAACTCTATTGTAAATGAAATTACCAATTGCACTTATTGTGTACAAAAACATTTTGTGCACGATGCTTATGTGCCAAAAATATACCCTGCCACCGCATTTCGAAAAACTACCATAATAAAAGAGAAGTTTATTTAGGGAAATAAGAATATAAATTATTTATGTTAATTATTTATGTTAATTATTTATGTAAAAGCTAGTTTATTATGTTTATTCAGATTACTGAAATGATCTTGATTGTAAAGCAATTTGTTATTCTGTTTGATTAAACATTTTGTAACTTGTTAAATTTATTGTATTTTTAATAATCCACCTAGAAACCGAAAACTTACGTTGCTTTTGCATTAGTCGAATCCTGAATTAACCAATGGCAAGATTGTTTCGACTAAACGGAGTTTTCAAACGGATTAGATCTCTTACGATGGAAAATTGGAGTTGAAAATAACCTTACAAGACACCCGTATCGCTGTCCTGGTAAGCTACATCCGGCCGGAACTGGATGTTAAAAGTATCACCAATCTCGGGCACAGTTCACATACTAGAACAAGACTTGGTATTTTACATATCGCTCAATATTCTAGATTTTAGAAGAATTAGACGGATGGCATTGGACGTTCGAATCACAGAATTTTTTTCTCGGTAAATATGCGTCTGATAAAAAAATACTAAAAACACTTTTGTGTATCCAGTATAAAAAATAGGGGTTCCTATTTAAAAACTGAAAGTTGACCTTGAAAATCAACTTCAAGGTCAAATTGAAGGTCGCCACTAAAATCCTTGACTGATTTGCTAAAACTTTTGTATACATCATATTTCCTGAAAACGTGTTGCTAAAGAAATAAAAGGGATGGACGGGTGGTTGTGGACACTCGGTATATGTATGTATAAATAATATTGTATTTCGTTGTAATATAATAATCTGATTTTAGTTTACTCAATAAGTAAGGTCCCGTTCCGGGTAATGATTTAGAGTTAATTATTGAATCAGGTTCATCGTAAACATCAAACTTATACGCGTACAACCAATGATCAAAATAAAGATTGTCGACTTTGCTAACAAGGAAAAATACATCACTATGAACGCTGTAAATATTTAATACCTTACCAAATACTATTTTATCGTCATCGACTTTAATTATTACAATAGAGTGGCAAGAATATTTTTTTCCACAGATGTAGCTATTTCAATACCTTTCATATAAAGATTAACACTAGTATCATTAATTTTGTTTATGCTGCCTAAAGTAGTATCAGAAACCTTTTTATCATACTGTCTTGTTGAATAGCATTGTTGCAATTGATTCCGAATGCCAATGATAAATAGAGTGGTTCGATGTGATTTTGAGCTTAATGCCAGAGTCTTTAATATTTCATTTTTTCATTCATACGGCATGCTCCGATGTATATGTAAAATATCTGTAGCAACAGTTTTTTTTCGGCTTAAACCGTTGTTGTAAATCTGTCATTTTTTATTGTTTAGAACCATGTGCCCAACTTGCTATTGAATATTTTGGTAATCATATGGTTTTGTAAATGAAAATTACCTTACCCTGAGCTATTTGTAGAGATTATAGCTTCTCCCTGTGTAGGCGGTTGTTGTAAATCTTTAATTATTAATCGTTTATTTTTAATCTATATACTAACTATAACTGATGCATTTCTCTGCATTATCAAGCTATTATTACTTAAAAATACATAAGAATATGATCACGGATAAATTTGTTGGGAATATAATTAATCTCGCTAATAATATATCGCTAACTACAAATAATAATACTCATTGCAATACGAATTATATCTATTTTATGAGATAATTATAAATATTCAAACTTACTTTAATGAAAGTGGCGATGATACACGAGCTGCAATCTTGAATATCCGCATGCACTGTTGCCCGTCAGGACATTCGCATACATATAAACCTTGATTATGGATAAGAATGAAACCTACGGTATGTACCTACGGAAAATCTCTGTACCTCAATAGTTTTCAAACTGTAACACCTTCAAGAATGGACTTCTGAAGTGTCCATTATCGATGTGCCATACGTCCACTCTGGGTCTCTAAGAGTTTACTACCTATTTGAGTAAAATTATAACGAAATTGAAAATGCGATACCTCAATTTTGACAGTTATGCATTTCGCATCGTAGTGGACATTCGACAATATTATTCTTGTACTTTTAAACATCGAGTGATAGACTTCAATACAAATGAAGTTTTAAAAGCCAACAAAGCTTCGAAGTCTCTTATTGCTAAATATTTTTCACTATAGCAGAGGACATATTCATTAGACTTGCTTAATTTTAAATCCCAGCGACTAGAGAAATATAACGTTTTTAGCTATTAGACGACGTCTCTATCTCACGACGGCAAGCGTTTGACTCCTTTTCTGGCTCTTTATCAGGATGTGCTGTCTCGGCAGATTATATATAATTATCTTCGTGAGCGAATGTATGACGTCTTACTTCAAAGAAATCTCAAAAACAACTGACCGCCATTCTTAGCTGACAACTCTTGATATCTGTCTGAATTATAGGTTATAATTGATTAGGTCCGAAATATCTTACAAATTCTGCAGGAGTATAAATTTCCAAAAGTGTGAAAATAATCAACTTAGTCGAGTATTATCGCATGAGCTACCCAGTGCGTTCCTTTATTTCTCGCATTGTTGAGATTCACGATAGCAATCTTGAAAAGACGTAGTCGAGATTGTAAATTATTTCTGCTGTATACACCGCGAAAAAACCGAATGCCAAGATTGCGTTTTGTACCCTTTTATGTTCACTCCCTGCAATAACAGTGTGCGGTTTCATGACTCGGGCTTTCTTGACAGTAGTTTTCCTTTTAACCAGAACCATCCTTTTTCTTCTTCTTCTTCTTCTTTGATATTTGCTACATCTTCCAATCCATTATAATTTTTCCCAAAGCTTACATCATTTCGTACAACACAAAAATACCGAAAATTAATTATTTTACCTTTACCGATAAAACAGCCGTTGTTCCACCCGACAGAGTTAAACCAAACAGTGTATTTATTTTCAACGATGTCTGCTGCAACAATCAAAGTCCTATACTGAATTATTTTTGTATGGGTCGTCATGCGTTGGTAGACTGCTTTTATCTCTGCCAAACTTATTAAAAAATTCCCGAACATCTGATTCGCGACAATGCAAATTTAATAATTTTGTTTAGGTAGGATCAGACATTTAAACGTCAATGAATGCGTTGTAGCAGATATGCGATTTAAATTTTTTTAAAAATTTGCTCACGTTATTAAAACCACAAGTACGGATTTCTCGTCACAGACAAGGACAGAACATTGCGAGAATTTAATGAATTTATAGAACTGTGACATTTAGGTTGGTTTGAGTCATCAAGTAAACAAAATGTCGTCTTCGTCGTCGATGAAACGTAATAAACTAAACATCTCTGTGGTAAGTGATGCAATCAGAGACACGTATAAAAAATTTAAATGGTTAAATCAAGAAAGCGTCGATAGTATGAACATTATTTGAAATCACTGATCGAACCTTAGGAGAAAATTGCAAATAAAATATTTGATTACGACTTTGATTATAAATAATTCTCAAACATTAGTCAAGAGGTGAATGAGATGATCAATCTCCCCTACAAGAGAGCATAGAGGCTAGGGGTCCAATGCACCTATATAGTGGCGCAGCGCTCTCTTAAAAGCTGAGTAAGAATAGAGGACGGAAGAGAGTTCCACAGGCGATCGCCTTGTACTTGGAAGGCACTGGCATCAGTTTCGGTACTCACTCTTGATGTATTAAGTTCCCGCGGTCCCCCCCCCCCCCCCGCTAGCAGAAGGCCTGGGGATGAACGTGGGAAAAAGACTCAGAAAATAGCTAGGCTCTCGCATCCGCATGATTATCTAAAATAAGAGGGATGTGAAATACAGCCTACGGGAGTCTGCTCTTAGCCATCCCAAACGTCTCCTGTAGGATGAAATGTGATCATCCCTCCTAATGCCGCAAACATATCTCACACAAGCATAACTTAATCTATGCAGTCGAATACGTGGCTTGTCCGTCGCGTCGAGGTACAGTACGGAGAAGTAGTCAAGGTGAGGTTACACAAGAGACTCAGCCTGTCCCCTGCGGAGCTGTTCAGTGGTACAGGCCCTGGCGAACCGCAGAGAATACAGGGAATACACATCATTTATCTTTTTCGTGATGGCGTCAATCTGCGGCCTCCATGTCAGTTTACTGCCTAGCAAAACCCCATAGGCTTACTACCTCATTACTGAATGGGATGAATATTCCTTCTCCAAGCTCAACTCCTGGCAAGTTCCTTTTTAAGATATCATTAACATTTCTGTTAGAGCTGAATAATATAGCTTTTGTTTTGCCAGTGTTAAGGCTAAGTCCAGGGCGCCCAGCTCACACAGCCACTTCCCTTGCCGCAAGATATAGCCGAGCAAGTCTCTCCAAAAATCTTTCTTTGGTAGTATGAAAGTATATATGAAGTTCTTCCGCATAAAAATATGTTTGATTGTGAAGCCATTGAGTGATTCTTTAAGGTAATTGACATACAGGCAGAACCATTTTTTGAGTAACCACAGTCTGGGAGCGGTCTTGTAAGTAAGATTTAATCCACAGGAGTGCCATTCTGGAGAACCCAAGATATCTGAGCTTAGATAGCAATTTAGTAGACGAAATCGTGTCAAATGCCTTACCAAAGTCAAGGAGAAGTAACAATGTTAGCTTCTTTTTGTCAGAGGCCATGCGAATGTCGTCAACTTTAGCAATGCTGTTTCTGTGCTGTGATATTTACGAAAACCCATAATACCCGTAAATACCCTCCCCCATTTGCCCTGCGTATCCGGTGTGGTGACGAGCAGGGCAAAACATTCATAACAAAGTGGCATCCGAACGTGGAGATCCCAGACCACGCTGCTGAGAAAACGCGTCGCAATCTTGGAAGCCGAAAATATTTTTTTCTGGACATTTTTCCCACGTATTCACCGTATTTCGTGTTTGTTTTTTATTAGGCTAAGAAGTGCAAACTAGAATTGTGTTGTTCTGTTTTTTTTCCCCTTTCAAAAAATCGAGAAGTGTTCTTTTAGGAAAATTGCAGGAAATTCACCCGCGTACAATTTTCGAATTTCTTTTTGTGTGTTGTAAGAAAACTGTGCAAAGAATTTCTATAGGTTCTTTTCCGGATAATTTTAGAAATTGGATTTTCGACGGAAATTGGCAGAATTCGATCCACAGTAGCTAGGAAAAATAGAATTTCGAAATTTCCTCTGTTGGAAAATTTTTTATAGAGAAAAGAAGTTCCTCAAAATTTTTTCCCATGTTAAATCCCATGTGTAACTACCAAGCATCAACCTTGAACGCTCATTCGAGTGAGCGAGTGTGGCATTTCTAGAAATTATATTTGTTGCGAAAAAGAAGAATGGATGAAGAGAATATGAATTTATTTATTATCATTTTTCCTTAGAGGCGAGTTCGTCACTACTCCACGTGGTGGATAATGGAGGAAGCCACCACGCAGGCAGGTGTGTACAGCGATCAAATGGATCGTGCGTGACCGCAAGTATCGCTTAATTGTTTAAACAATTACAAAAGAAGCGAATAAGGTGACACGATGCGCATGTGGACGGATTGCCGCGGAGAATGCGCGAGCTTGACTCCATGGCAACGCTTTCCTTCCTTATCAATGTTTTAAAAAAAGAACATTCATTCTTCTTCTGCGACACATTAGCAAAGGCTGTCATTGACAAAAAAAAAAAAAAAGAAATAAAACCTATAATATTTAAAAAAAAGAAAAGGATATTAGTTTTTTATTCGTGTGTGTGAAACAATATTATTTTATTTATTTCATTTTATTTAGAGATTGCCCAGACGGACCGATTTTTAAATTTGGAGTCGGCCTGCCTTGGTGAACGTACAATCACAAATCCCAGCGGATACAGGTAGTCGGTTGCCAGCAGGAAAATATAATTTTATTGTCCATTTTTCTCCCCCTTGTCTCTTTTCAGCAAGGTTTAAGCTTCAATCTAAGAGGATTGGAAGCGGATTATTTTTTCTTTTCTCCTTTTCTTTAGGAAGATTAAATACACTAATCGCCAGATTTTTTAATTTAATTATTTTCAATTATATTTATTCGTCAAGATTGGCGATGCAGTTAGGATTTTATAGGTTAACCTTTGGTGATTCGCAAGCTTCCAAGAACTCACAAACTCGGTTTGAAGACTTTAAAGTTTTGCGTTTACATAGCTTAACAAATATTATCCCCGCGCCCCGCGAAATGGATATTAAGGCGTCGACCAGTATTTGCGCAAAATGGGTAAAAAAGCATGTGAAAGGGAATGACGAGATTAAAAGAAAGTTTAGAAGGATTAGCCAATTGCAACCCACGTCCCTTATAACAGAATTAGCCCGAGGAATTAAGCGAAGAAGGATCGAATCACAACGTTGCGAGACAGGTTACTGAGAGCAAGAGCATGGAACAAAGATTTGGATGCAGCAGAAGATGACAAAGAGGTTTATGAAGATGATGAGAGCGAGGAAGAAGGAGCGATAGGTTCAAAAGTAGAGACAGAATTAGAAGAGTTGTTAAAAAGGGGACAGATTAACCCCATAGTGACAACAAGTGGAGTGGCACAAGCACATACCCAACCGTCAGCCCCAAAAACAACGACGAATTAGACGCCAAGAGTTCAGGAATGGCCTTTTGAAATACCAACACCAGTTCCAGTTTAATGGCTGAGTCGAAGCAGCATGGGAAATAGTAAGGCAAGGTTCCAGTCTGATGAAAGCAGACGACGATCGAATCTATTACTGGATAATGTAGTAACGCCACCGACACCCCAGTTGAACTATGGTGATCAAGTGCGACAAGCGGATTGTCCATAGAAATGGACGAGTTTCTCCACCAACCCGAAAACACCATCAGTCTAAGGGTAAATCAATCACAAGGAGGACGAATATCCAAGATATCGATCACTGAGTCGGAAGAAAATAGGTGGAACGAAGAAGCTGAACGAAGAATAAATGAGCCAAATAGGTTAGGTCCCCTTGACTCCCGCGGAACCCAAAGAACAAACCCTCAGAACCCCCCTTTACCCCGCGTTCCCCGCGAACGAGTGTCAATCCCCGCGGCAAATCTTACACCACACAAAGAAGAGACGAGAGGATCTAACGAAGAAGTAAATCGCCCACCAGAAGAGAAGTAGAATAACACGGAAATAAAAACACGATGAACACGGACAAAAAAAATAGGCTGACAAGAGGCAGAAGTAGAAGTAGAGATGTCCGAGATGAGAGAAGAAGTCCCCAGAAGCAGAAGTAGAGTACGAGTAGAGAAGTAAGACACAAGAGAAGAAATACACAACTATCCCCAAAAAGAAGAAGTAGAAGTAGAGACGTGAGAGGCGAAAGAAGAAACACCCGTGAAACCCCCAGAAGGTGTAGAAGTAGAGAAATGAGAGATGAAACTAGAAGTATCCGAAGAACCCACCGAAATAGAAGCGGAGAAGTTGTAGCAGAGACTCAAGAGGAAGTACAAGAAGTCACCACGAAACACGAAGGACGTGAGCACAGAAGAAGTCGTAGTAGAGATGCGAGTAAAGATGTAATTTCCCGTTCGTCCCATAGAAGTTGGACTAGAAGTTCCCATGGAAGTAGAGAGAGAAGTCCCAGATTTAGGTTGCAGAGGAGACGTAGGATAAGAGCATATGGTAGCGAAGATGAACGTAGAGAAGATAGGATTAGGCAAGACAGGAGGAGAAGTAGAAGTGATGAGAGCGGACATAGACGACTCGGCGAGCAGCAGAAGAATATTTATTAAAGCTGGAGAAGTATAAGGACAGCCACAGGCTACCAGTGGAATGTTGCGAGCGATCCCATGCGCATTAACGGAAAAGGCGTATCAGCAGTTCTGGACGGTGAAAAGGGATATGAGTACGTGGAGAGAATTCAGGAGGGAGTTCAAACTCGAGTACATGGTGGAGTGTGCGGATGAGAATATTATGATACGCCCTTCCTTCAGAAGAGAACAGCATAGCGCTGAAAAACTTAAAGCCCGATTATCAAGTTTGATTTGGGGATTATGTTTTTGAACATTTCTCAGAAATCCGCACACTAGGAGGATCTACGAGAAAGAGAAAGAAAACATAGCCCGCTTCAAACCCCCATCGCCCCCGGAAAAGTCGCGCGTCAGAAAAGGAAGTGCGTTTATCCCCCCCAAGAAGTCAGAGAATGTTGCGGCTATAGAAGAAGAAAAGCAAAAAACCCAAAAGAATCCCTCAAAGAAGAAGAACAACAACCAGGAGAAGGGCAACCCAGAGGTAACGTTCAGGAAGTCGCAGCAGCGGTGAGCCAACGTCTAACTGCACAGATAGTTATTCCCGCGCCCATTAATACTCTCGTGCAGTATTCTAGAATAGCAGCGGCACCACATACTATGCCGCAAGTGTTCCAAATATCGCCGTCGAATGGTGACGGTCGAGGGCGAGCCAGCCTTGTCTGAACTCGGGCGCGGGCAGGGAGCTATCCCCAAGTTCCGGACGCTCGAGTGGATCTAGCAGATATTAATAGTTTTTAAAGTAAAACCTTCCTCACTCGCAGTTTTTATTTGGTTCACAACTTCACTGATGTTTTATGAGGAAGAGGATGAAACTCCAGTAAAATGCTCATTGAGAGCATTTGAGGCAAATCCGTGAGACCCCACCTCCTTTCGCTTAGGGAGCAGGCCAACGTTTCGCAACTCTCTCCATACATTTTTGTTTCCATCAAAAGATGTAATAAGATGTTTTTTGTATGTAAGAGTCCCGATGTTGCTTTAAGCGTGCCTTGACCTGCTCGCTCAGCCTGAGGTACTCATCAAGACGCGTCGCTTGTGATGTACGTTTATATCTTCTAACAATTGCGTTACGCTTATTGACAAGTTGCCTCAGCTGCAAACCAAACCAGGAAGCACATTTTTTTTAGGACAAACCTTTTTGAGAGGTGCCAACGAATTTATAACTACATTATGATTTCTGTTCAAAGCAGTCAAAGCTCCTTCCAGATTGGTTTCTAGGGAGTTCATGGCGCTCCAGTCACATTCAGAACGCATTTCATTTAATAAATGAGAATTAATGCTATTATAGTCCCTGTAAGTGAAAGATTAACTTACAGGGTCTGAAGTAAATATGTTTATTATGAAATAAACTATACGAGAGATAGAGAGCCACCAGAGTTCTCCAATCTTCAAGTTCTCCAGTGACTCCGGTCTGGCCTCGCTTCTTCAAGCTCCGATCATCACCAGCGCTCTCTTAGGCTCGCCAGGTCGTCCAATCCAGTCTCTCTCTCTCTCCCTCCTGGTCAACTCAGCTACAAGTTTCCAGGGAAAAACTTAAATAAAAGTAAGTCATTATTTACAAAATTCTCTGTTTCTAAATATTTTCTTATTTCTTTCGTACGAGATTTTGCATACAGTCTACTGTACAGAACTAGCATTGCATAGCTAGATTTGTAGATTAGGCTTAAGAAGCAATTTCCATCATTCCTCTTCTCAATTTGGTCAAAGAAGTACCGGTTAACGCCTAGACTCTTTGTACTTCCGAGACTAAAATCCCTCCAATCCGTCCCTACGCGAATTCGAGCTAATTCTTTTAATTCATCCCGAATAAAACAATCTTCTCTTTTCTGAAAGAAAACGATCATTTGAATTAAGTAGCCGACTTTTCTCAAGATTGAGCAAAGGAATACCCGCTCGCTGTGGACTTACAATCTGGTACGCCCATCTCCCTGCCGAAAAAGACTCAAAGTAAAGGCATCGGCATACGACATTGTATTGGAGGGACAAGGACAGCAGAGAGAGAGACTCCAACACCGAGCTAGGTGACTGATCCACCGACGCAACTAAAAAAGTGCTGTCCATTGTCGTCAAGAGAGAGAGAGAAAGAGAGAACGAGCGAGCATTGACACCTTCGGCCCGGAGCAACGAGTGACAGCGGGAGCGCCGCTACCTGCCGTGACCGGTCGACCCAATCCACCGCATCAACAAGAATCTTTACTTCTATTTTTATTGCGAGCTACATTAATTAATTTTTAAAAGAAGAAACTTTAGAATATCGCGTCTTGCGTTTGAAAATTGTATAATAATTGTAATTCTACTTGAAGTTTTAATCATTAAAATTTATAACCATTGAAATTGTGAGATTCATGTTTATTTTTTTTTCCGAAGAAATTTATCCTATATTCCTTATCATGAACGTAACAATAGGCATTCCAATTGTAACACGACCGTTTCTCCTGCTATCCGTGGACGCAGAGAGCCTACAGCCGAGTACAAAATTACTTTTCGCTTTCGTTATTCCGCGTACTCCCGGCTAGCGCAACTCGGGTTGTAGGTTCCCGGGACCGAGGTCCGGACCTTCGCACATCTCGAATGCCGCTGCCACACGTTAGCGCGGCGCCTCTCGGCACCGCTGACACCACTTTAACTCCTTCAGGCTCTCGGACCGCGCTAATAGTCCTAATGGCACCACGTTCTCTCCCACTCATTCGCTCTTTCTTGCACACACTTTCTCGCTCGACGAGGAGTCGCGGCGGAGTGTTCTCGACGCCGCGCGTTCCTTCGCAATCGTTAAGCTGACGCGTTGCGATAATACGCTGCCGCTGCCGCCGCTTAATTACTCTAAAGCTTTCACTTACTCTATATCTCCGCACACTCTTACGCCGAGGCAAAGAGTAGCGAGATTCACCCACCTTGTCTCCGACGACTCTACTCCCTCCACTCGCTGGAGTTCTCGGGGAGGCTCTGGGTTGCTCGCTGAATCCCGGCGGAGAATTCTCGACGCCTGGGGAAACGGCGGAAGCTTTCAGGCTTCCACTGGAATAGCGTCGAGGAGGCGGCGGAGAAATCCTCTCGCAACACTCTCACTCTGCACTGCACTTCACTCTCAAAAATCCTCGCACTAAGTCGCTCGTATCTCGCTGCACGTCTGCTCTCTACTGCTAGCCAGAACGAACTGCCGCGCGCGCTCGAGCTGGCCTCCGTCGCTTAGCCTGGCCGCTGCCCGATGGGGGGGAGGGGAAGACCAATAGGGCCCGGCCGACAGCTTTGCTCCAGCCGCTAGGCGGCGAGCGAACTCCACTGCTTCGGCCGCCGACTCCCACCTCTGACTCCACTATTTTCTCTCTTCCTCTCGCGCCTTCGCAGCGACTCCACTAACCTTCCTTCTCACTTGCTCTCACGGACACCATTGACAGCCATGTCACACAATATATATTGGTTTGACCATATATATTGGTTATTACCATTTCGGTATTTGAATGACAACCAAATTTTCTCTACTCCATAACGTCCCATCCACGTAGTTCTTTACCGCACATTTACATTACTCCGCACACGCTCTAACGTCTTTCCGAAAAAGGCGTTCTATAATATATGGCATCAACCAGCAAGACAGATTAAATTTTAAAATTTTAAATTCTTTTCAATTGGATACCGTGTCCAATTGCCTGAAGTAGTTATCTAAAAAAAATATTTCTCTTTATCAAAGAGAATGGCTAGCAATTTTTCGTCTTTATAGAAGGGGAGATCCGAGTGCTCGTCGTGAAGGTAACTAGGATAAATCAAGTCTACTTCAACAGTGTATCCTACATTTCCTTCTACGTCAGTTGGTAAAAAATCTCGACAATATGAATTAATAAATTCAAAGCCATTTATTGGCATTGGTTTACGCATTGCTTAACCATACAAATTGTTGCAATCAAAATAACACAAGTATTTTGATGTTTTATCTGCATCAAAGTTGCTTATGTATTTGTTGTGGTACTTTTATACATGTAACGCCTTTTTAACGTTTAGCTAGGGATCAGGGCTGAAGTACTCAAGAATATATGGATCGAAAAATAAACAATAAATGAGAAAGTTTATTGCTATATGGTTTTACACTGAACTTGCCCGTAGCCGATGCGGGACTTTAAGGGCGTCAGCCACGAATTAGGAGTCATGACGCTCTACGCTATAGCCTCGTGCACACATCGGGATCGACGCCGATAGGAGAAGGAGAAGACAGGAGTTGAAGAGCCTACCTCGACCAGTGCGGTTGCACTCCTACTCATTCTGTTGACGGCAGTCTCTCTCTCGCTCCATAATCGACCTCGGGTTCTTCTACTGGCACGCCTCGAGCCTCACCCAGACATCCTGGTGGTTCTCCGGCTGGTGGGCTGCTCGCCTTGCTGGTTTTTCGTCTCGAGCAATGAGGGCAGACATCCTTCCAGGATAGCTGCCAGGACTGGAGAGAGCGAACGTCAACGCTTAACGTTGCGCGACGCTCGGGGTTGATCAGCTTATTAATCTCCAGCGCCATACCTTGTATACTTGGTGCTTGCGCATTTCAGGACTTTCTATCCGGCGGAGAGTTATTGATTTTGTGGGAGGGTAAGGCCTTACAGGAATAACAGGACTACGGGAAAGGATGATGTTTCTTTTACTTTTAATGCGTCAATTAAATCTCCCTGAAATAAATGGGAAAGAAAAAGGAAGATGGATGTAATCGCCGGGGTCTTCAATAAAAACACAATTTTACCTTGACAAAAAGATACGTATCTATTTTCCACCTACGGCATAAAAAACCCCAGTCGCAAAAGGGAAAAAAGCGGCATTAATTTTAACAATAGTACCTGTAAACAATAAGAAAGAAAAGCGAAAATGTTACGGCAAAGCGCGATCGTTCGATTTTAACCTATACGCGGGAACAATTTCCTCGAAGACGCTACCGGCCGAACCTAACCTATACGCGGGACGCTTCCCCTGAAGACGCGACCGGCCGAAACTAACCTACACGCGTGGCCACATATACACGAGAGATCTCTCACCTCTAAGTGGCAGCAGGAATTCCCGCACCGTCACGCACCAGTGCGCCGACGTCTCGGCAACGGGAAGAGCCCTCGCCCTGGACGCGGCCTCAAGGAGCGGCTCTAGGTAGCCGTCTCTTGCAGGAAACTGGGAGGCACTGCAGCGCTAGGTCGCCTGGCAAGAACCACTCCACGAAGCGGCAGACGCTTCGCCTGGACAGCCCGGAGTAAAAAACGAAGCACGTCGATCTTCGTACGTCGACACAAATTTTCTTCCTCCGCAGCGCAGCAAAACCAGGAATCGAAAAAAACCTTCCTGTCGGGACGAGGAGGAGAGATGTTGACGGCAGCGCAGACGGAACAAGAGAGAGCAAACGCGTCGCCGCGTCGACGCGCGTCCAAACAAACTTCGGCGTGCAGGTGGCGCGCAGATCGTGGCACGCGGAACGCACGAATGAATCGAACATTCCGCCCGCCTTCATATAAAATACGAACCTATCGAGATGATTTGGGATAATCTGCCTCGAGCAACAAAGGGCAAAGCCTAGCAATGTGTCGTTGAAAGGTAGAAATAGCTGTTCTAACGCTGACTACTCTCACCAGTCCATCAGGACCCGGATGCACCTCAGTAACGCGTCCAAGATGCCACTTAGCTGGTGGGTAACGATCATCGCGCATAATTACCAGATGTCCCACTGAAAAATTCTTTTCTGGAGAACGCCATTTAGCTCGTTCTTGGAGGTGTTGAAGATACTCCTTAGACCACCGCTTCCAAAATTGGTTACGGGCAGTTTGAAGCAGATGTAGCCGCCTGAGACTACTTTCAGGAGCATCAGGAGGTGCTTCATCTGGGATAAGCCCTGATGCGCCGCCAATGAGGAAATGTGATGGAGTTAGGGCCTGAATGTCTTCAACATTGGAACTCAGAGGGCTCAGAGGCCGCGAATTCAAACACGCTTCGATTTCAACTAGATGAGTGGATAATTCGGAGAAAGTAAACGTACGATCTCCGATAGATCGTTTTAGATGAGTTTTAACAGACTTCACTCCGGCTTCCCACAGTTCGCCATAATGAGGAGAGGTCGGAGGAATAAATTTCCAACTGGTACCGTCATCCGCATGTTCAGTAGCTACGTCCTGATAGAAGGTGGCAGCAGCATTGAACATGGAGCGTAATTCCTTATCAGCGCCATGGAAAGTAGTGGCATTGTCGCTAAAAAGTGTTTGGCATACACCTCGTCTTCCTGCGAATCTGCGGTAAGCTGAGATGAATGTTTCAGACTGAAGATCCTCAACTACTTCCAAATAGATAGCACGTGTAGAGAAGCACATAAACAATGCAATATAACCTTTATAAGCTATGTGTCCTCTACCTTTTATGGCGCGAATTTGAAAGGGACCTGCATAATCTAACCCGGTGGTGGAAAAAGGACGAGCGGGTAATGTGCGCAAAGCCGGGAGATCTCCCATCATCTGATGAGCTAAGCGCGGATGGGCCCGCTGGCTATGAACGCAACTTCGAATCTCGCTCTTCACTAAGCGGTTACGACCTATTATCCATACACGTTGGGAGATATAGCTAGAAGTAAGTGCGGGCCCGCCGTGCAGGCAATTACGATGCCCATGGCGAACGAATAGGCGACTTAATACAGATGAGTTGGGCAGAATTGGTGGATATTTACGCTGATAGCACAGATTAGAGTTTGCAAGACGGCCTCCGACTCTCAAAAGACCATCTTGTTCATCAACGAAAGGGTTTAATTTCAGAAGAGGGCTTTGTTTGGGAAGAGATTTCCCGGCCTTCAATAGTTTAATCTCACAACTAAAAAACTCTGCCTGCACTCTCTTAATAATTAAATCACGAGCTCTGTTTAATTCGGAAACTGTGAGGAAAGGTGGTAAAGAATCTAACTCCGACTTACGTCTCCGCAAGGTAGTAAGTGGTCAAAAGCAGCGAGCAACAACGCGGATAAGCTGATCAAGAGAGGAAAATCTCGTAATAAATGCAGGATCCTCTACTTTAGATCTGATTTGCAGAGTATTCACCGACTCCACTTTGTGAGGCCAATGGTCTGAAGACATTTTCAACCAATCAGGACCGCACCACCAGAGGTTAGAATCAGCAAGATCCCTAGGCTTGACTCCACGAGTCGCTAGGTCCGCTGGATTTTCCTTGGTGGGAACGTGATCCCAAATCGCAGTCGGAAGCTCAGTCTGAATGAAAGACACGCGATTGGCAATAAAAGTCTTCCAAGTGCAAGGATTTGTCTATCTGACCAAGCAAAGATCGGAAGATTTTGTAGAAATTTCAAACGCAAAAGATATTGAATGAGTTTAGTAAGCAAAGCAGCTCCGCAAAGTTCCAAATTTGGGACGCTAATGGTCTTAACTGGGGCTTCCTTCGTTTTTGCAGCAAGAAGAACGGTGTGATAATCTCCGTTTCCTATATCGAATCTGATATAAACAGCTGCTGCAAAGGCCCGCGAAGAAGCATCGCAAAATCCATGTATTTGAGCAGGTAAATCGAAAGAAGTTGTAAACCAACGCTTAACCGATAACGAGGAAAGAAGAAAAAGAGAGTGGCAGTAACCAACCCACCGATCGCGAATTGAGGAAGGCAAAGGGTCATCCCAACCACATTTTGCAATCCAAAGATCCTGCATCATAATTTTAGCCGCAATCGTAATAGGTGCTAACCAACCAAGAGGATCAAATAAACGAGATATAGTAGAGAGAACTGCACGCTTCGTCGAAGCGCCCACCAACTCCGTAAATTCTATGGATTTGAAGGGGAATTCGTCCTGAGTAGGATTCCATTGGATACCCAGAGTCTTCACAGAATCGTCGGGCTCAATCGACTTTGAAACCTCCACATTAGAAACTATAGAAGAAGCCAAATTAGAATGATTAGCGGCCCATTTAGCCAATTCCATTGCTGCTAACTGTAGAAGAGCAATCAATTCCTGCTTTTCCTCAATTGCGTCCTCAAGGGAGTCAGTTCCAGAGAAAATATCGTCAACGACCCTATTATTTTTTAAACAGGACGCACCGAGGGGAAAGCAAAGTTTTTCATCCCTAGCAAGCTGAATAAGCGTACGAATTGCTAAAAATGGCGCGCAGCTTGTTCCATAAGTCACCGTTTTGAGTCGATAATCAACTAAAGGACTTCCGGGACTACTAGACCAGACTATTCTTTGTAGATCTTGATGTTCTGGAGCTACCATTATCTGCCTAAACATCTTGACAATATCTGCTGTATAAACAAAACGATATCTACGCCAATTGCATAAAATCAAGGATAGACCACTTTGAAGAACAGGTCCTGATAACAGATGATCATTAAGACAAATTTTGTCACGCGTCTTCCTTGACGCGTCGAAAACGACTCGCATCTTCCAATTATTACAATTGGATTGAATGACTGCGTGATGAGCAGATACCAACAGTCTGGTTTATTTATTTCATCGTGAGGTACAAGCTCCATGTGACCTAGAGACTCATACTTGAGCATAAAATCGCGATAACAGTCCGCGTATTTCGCATCACGAAAAAACCGTTGATGAACGCGCTCAAGAGAGCTCACCGCCATCCTGCGAGTTTCATGACCAGAAACTGGAGGTGAGGACTTTAAAGGAAGCCTAACAACAAATCTGCCTAATGAATCTCTTGTATGTGTGGTTCTGAACAGTTCCTCACATGACAAGTCGCTTGGGCTAAGCAGATTCTTGGGCTCTGGGATTTCCTCAATTTGCCAAAAACTCTGCAATGATTCATTTAACTCAGCATCAATAGGAACAATGAAAAGCAGTCATAGATGACGAAGGAAAAGTCTCCGCCCGCCGTGACATAACGGGGCCAGAGACAATCCAACCAAGGACCGTCTGCTGAGCAATCAAAGAGGACGAAGGGAAACTGCCTCAATCCAGAAAGTAACAACTTACCATAAACGTCTGCGCCCAATATGACATCTATAGAGTCGGGAGTGTGAAATTGTGAGTCAGCCAATTCCAAATCCGAGAGAAACTCTAGGTTCAAATCTAACAGTCGACGAGACGGTAATTTTGAAGTTAATCTTGGAAGTATTAACGCCTCAGTTTCTAATTTGAAAGAAGGGTTGACTAAAGACTGCAACACAAATTGCGTAGAAAATCGTGCTGTACCCACATCTTGAGCTCCAAGGCCCGACAAGGAGATGTTTGTCGATAATTTAGGTAAATCAAGAAGATTGACAATTGTGTTGGAAATAAATGAAGTTTCAGAGCCTTGATCAATAAGAGCTCTTACCCTAGTCTTACTCCCGTTTGGTCCAATTGCCACGAACTGTGCAGTGGCCAAAATGACTGTACACTGACCAGGCGAAGAAATGCTAGCCGTGTGCACATTCGTTCGGGCATCGGAGCTCTCATTAAGTGTCGAAGAGTTAGCCGATAAATCCTGATTGGTTTGAGAGGATGATTTGATAGAATTGTAGTGGAGCATCGAATGATGCTTGCCCTTGCAAGTAGAGCACCGACCTTGAGATTTACAGTCTTGAAATTTATGACAGCCCAAACAATTAAAACAAAGCCGGATCCCGACGTTCGTAGGGGTTTTAAATTTGAATTCCGAACAATGAGATATAATATGCTCCTTTGAGCAAATAAAACACTTGATTTTGGTCTTACTGTCCAGAGAAAGCCGCATGATATGTTCTCTTTGAACCGGGTACCTTGTTAGAAGGAATTATTAGCTTTGATGACTTGGTATCAGCGACAATCTTACGAGAGGTTCTAGCACGTTTTTCTAAAAATTTGGAAAGTTCAACAAATGTGGGACAGCGTCTAGTAATTTCATCGGCAGATTCATTACTATCAAAAGAAGTTGAGCATCCTTTTCACTCAGTTCAGTTTCCCATGCCTTCCTAGACTCAGGATCCAAACGAGAGGCTGCAATGAAAACAAACCAAAGATCTAGATTTTCTACAGGAACTCCCATGTTTTGCAAACTCTAACTATACGCTGAGCTTCATCAGTGAAGGAGCGAAGTTCAACAGCGGACTCTTTTTTTAAATACGGGAGATCCATAAACTTTTGCAAATGATTATTTACAATGAGACGAGGATTGTGATACCGGGCATTAAGCGCCTTCCAAGTGGAAGCGTAATTTGCATTGGTGGTATGCACATCCTTTACAAGATCAGCCGCAGAACCCTTGAGACAACTCTTCAAATAAGAAAGCTTGGTGGCATCGGAAAGACGACTACGATTATGAATTAGTGAGACAAACAAATCACGAAAGTTTTCCCAGTCGTTAGAATCTCCCGAGAAATCTGGAAGGTCCACCTTCGGCAATTTTGCATTAATCTCTTCATTATCTACCGAGTCCGCACGAGAACGGGCTATGAACGTCTCCTCGTTGGCAATCTCCAGCTCGGAAAGAATAGAAAGGAGGAATTCAGAAGTATCCTCGTATAATACTTGTAATGACGAAAATATACGATCACCTACATAAGCATCGACCTGATCATCTTCCAAAGTGATAATCTCAGCATGAGTTGACCGACACTCCTCCCAGATCTGTGTCAAAGCGTCAAGACGAGACCTCACCAAATTAAGATTGAATGTGTTACGCACCTTAGCCCTCAAACGAGTACTCATGGTTTCCATTTCTTCAACCTTACTCCTTTGCAACGCAACTAACCTCTTGACTGAAGTAGACGTCATTTTTCTCTGAATTCAACAAAAAATGTGGAAAAGAAACGAAATGACAGCTATTAGTTATTTTTATAACAAATTGACAAATGCTAATAAACAAAGAAACTTAACAAACTAAATGATTAAAACATTAAAATTCTACGACGGTTACAGAAGGTTGAAGAAATAGAATACGCGCGTAAGGGAAAAGAAAAACAATTTTCTATAATGAAAGTTCCAGAAACCTAACCTAAATTCACGCGCGCTAAGATTCACGCGGCGACGCAAAAACGGCACGAGATTTCCTTGAAGATCCACGCGATCACACCTTAAACTTAAGCTACTACAAATATTTATATATAAACTAAACACAAAGCGAATCTTATATTAATATATTCTAAAAATGCCTTCTACTAAAGACCAAAACGACCATCCACTTCCTCACCCGGGGCACCATGAATCTTTTACCTGTAATGCGTTGCTTAAATCTCCCTGAAATAATTGGGAAAGAAAAAAAGGGAAGTGGATGTAATCGCCGGGCCTTCAATAAAAACACAAATTTGCTTTAATAAAAAGAAACAGATTTATTATTCACCTACGGCATAAAAAACCCCAGTCGCAAGTGGGGAAAAAGCGGGATTAAATATAACAATAATACCTGTAACAATACGAAATAAAAGCGAAAGATTAGGCAAAGCGCGAACGTCCGATCTTACTCTAAACGCGAGAACAATTTACTCGGAGACGCTACTGGCCGAATCTAACCTATACGAGGGACGCTTCTCGGAAGACGCGACCGGCCGAAACTAACCTAGACGCGGGACGCTTCCCCTGAAGACGCGACCGGCCGAACCTAACCCACGCGCGTGGCCACCGATACGCGAGAGAGCTCTCACCTCGAAATCGCAGCAGGAATTCCCGCACCGGCACGCACCAGTGCGCCGACGTCTCGACAACGGGAAGAGCCCTCGCCCTGGACACGGCCTCAAGGAGCGGCTCTAGGTAGCCGTCGCTTGCGGGAATCTGGGAGGCACTGCAGCGCTAGGTCGCCTGGCAAGGTGCACTCCACGAAGCGGCAGACGCTTCGCCTGGACAGCCCGGAGTAACCACAGCACGTCGACCCTCGCACGCCGACGCAAATTCTCTTCTTCCGCAGCGCAGCAAAACCCAGGAAACGCACACCAACCTTCCTTCCTGTCGGGACGAGGAGGAGAGATGTTGACGGCAGCGCAGACGAAACAAGAGAGAGCGAGCGCGTCGCCGCGTCGACGCGTCGACGCGCGTCAAAACAAACTTCGGCGTGCAGGGGGCGCGCCGATCGTGACACGCGGAACGCACGAATGAAGCGAACATTACCAATCGATAAATGTTTTTCATTTTTATAATCTTTAACTCTAGCAGCTTTAACAATGATAACATGATCAATTGCATATGATGACAAAGTATTTATTTGGTCGTTCCAAATCACAAGTTTAACCTATAAAATATTTATAAATTATAAAAAACATGAAATATTTATTAACATCATTTATTAAAATATGTTAACATGAAATACTTACAGTACTACCTTCATCATCAACAATGTTAATATCAATTTTTTTAAGTATCTTTCCACTTTTCATATTAATTTCCTGTACTTCGCCGATACTTGTAATTATTCCTTTCACATCTATCAATATATAATTAAAAAATTACAATGACATATATTACATTTTCTAAGATAAATAATGTAAGGAAAAAAAGGAAAAAATGAAAAAAGTGGAAAAATTAGAAAAGAAATTGGACGGTGAGAAAAGAAAGTTAGATGGACATGAAACAGAGGATTGCAGAGATCATGGAAAACATGACTGAATATAGGATAAAAATGGTCATCAACGTAAAGAATGAGAAAAAAGTGAAAAATGTAGTAAAGAGAGGATTGTAAAGGAAATAGTAATAGAATGCTTGATGGTATGTATGCTAAACATAAAACAGATGCCAAAAGTGCTGTTTCAGAATCTGGTAGATAAGCACAACCTATAGAAGTACAAAGATTATTGAAAAAGTGAGAAAGTATTAAAGGTAAAGGAGTGGATATTTAAAAAAGAAAAATTGGCGGGATAAAGAGTTAAAATTAAAGGAAAGAGAAAACAAAAGGAAAAGAAAAAAAGGAACAAAGCAGGAAGACAAAGTGAGATAGTAAGAAAGAAGAGTTTATTATATGTTACATTTTCTTACCTACAACATTTTCAACTGCACAATTAAGAATGTCCTTTAATTCGAGAAAATTAAATGAATGATTTGGTATGTCAGAATCTTTTATTTCAATAACAGAAGAATCTTTGTGAATAATTATTTCGTATGTGTTATTTGTTACATTAAATTTTGAATTAGCTGCACTAACATAAACATCAGAAATACAATAAACTTTTCCAACCTAAAATATTATATAAAATTATCTGAATAAAAAAACTCAATATATTACATTATAGAAATACACGTAATACCTGTATTTTATTTTTAAAGATCTCAACATTGTCATTAAAAATTAATCCTCTTGTAGAACTAGATTTATCAATTAATTCTAATTCCAATATTGTTCCATAGGCAACATTCTTTATATCTTTGCGAGTAACTCGTACATTAAAATAAAATCTTAAAAAATATAATAATTTTTAAAGAAACAAAAATATGATAAAAAAAAACAAAATAAAAGAAATAAAATTAAAAAAAAATATTTTTAATTGCTATTGCAATATAATAATAATTTATTAATATAATATAATAATAATTTAAGATAATAAGAAAAATGTACGTCATCTATACGTATAAATATTATTAAACAATTTCTACTAAATTAAATAAAAAAATTAACTTGCCTGTTTATAGCACTTGTTATTTCCGCCAAACTTAATTCTTTTTTATCGAGTTTTTTTTTTTTTAAATATTTAGTGTCATCATCTTCTTTAATTTTTCTTTTAGCTGGCTTATCGTTATTACACATTTTGTTTTGCTGTATATTTATTTCTATTTTCAGCACACGTGTTTAATTTTATGTCTATAACTTTCCCTTTTATCATTCTGTTAACATAAGGATCCAAACACATGCCGAAAAGTATAATTGTCTTATTAGATATTAGTCCTAGCACACACTAAAAGAATTAGAGCAGAAGAATAACAAAAGACATAGTATAGGACCTTTGCCGGACACTTGCGGTAAGGAGTAGGAATATGTAAATAAGGGGGGCGGAATAAGGAAAATAAGTAGAACTACAGTGAAAATAAGAAAATAAGACATCTTATTCTCGTAACATATTATTTACGTATTTAAGTAATTATCTGTTACTGTAACTAAAACTATTCCTTGTGTTTTATCTACTGTAAAGTCTAATCTATAAAAAAATCATCTATTATTTATAATATTTTAGAAAATTTGTTTTAAATTTATTTATGTTAAACAAAATGTAATTCATTATAATCATTTAATTAATAAAATGATATAAAAAATGAAAATTTGTTTTCACTTTAAACAATTAAAATTTAAAAAATTAATTATTTTTAACATAAATTCAAAAATTATTTTTCAAGCGAACATTATTCAGTAGATATAACTAAAATTATTTTTAAATAAAGAGTTATGAGATCAAACTAAAAGGAATTTATTTTTTTATTTGATACAAGAAATTAATACGAAACGTTTCATGTAAATTCATTATCTAGAGGATCTGCAATGATAAATTATAGAAAAGATATCTTTCATAATTTAAAATAATTTATCATAGAACAATGATAAATTATTTTAAACAGGAACCAAAAAATTATTTACTGAGCGAGCGTTAGCGAGCGAGGTACGTCGCTAGTAATCAATATAATTCTCTTCGTCGAATACACGTGTCAATTGGAGAGTATTCAGTATTTGCTTTTTGCATTGTACACGTAAATTTTTAGCTCGCTTACAATACGTTGCGTCTTGTTTATATACGGTAAGAAATTTGGTACGTAGTACCATGCTTTATTAAAATCGTTTTTTTTATTAATTTTAAGATCATTAATTTTGAGATCTGTTGCATGAACTGCGAGTAATAAAATAATTTATTATCGCCTTCGCAATTGCTTGTTCCTAAAAACATTGACATGAAGATAACATTCTGTTTGTTTTCAAGCCTTTTTAAGCTGTGGATGGATGTAGCATACGATTATATGTAAGAAATATTTTCATATTTCCTACTGATGGCGCCTGCAATATATTTACATTTGGAAAGGCCAAAACAATTGTATGTATATCCAGTATTTCTGGCATTAAATGTATTTCTGAGACCCTCTAGGTTCGGTAGTATTGCTGCGCCTTCGACAGCTGTCGGTTTCGTAACAATTCCAAAATGCATTTGCTTTAGAAATGTATCTTGCAAATCGAAATGGCTTTCTATACATGGTGTTCAAAAATGAACTGGCACGACCAGTATACCTGTGTTTAGAATAACATTCTAAGCACTTTTTCCCTTTTGGCATATTTCGTAATTGTGGCTAATTATCGAGTTATGGTCAATCAAAAACTTCGATAATTAGCCAATCAGCGCTCTAGCTGACGCTGGTAGGCGGGGTTTACACGAGCAGCATGGGCCACGCGGGGAGAGTCATGCGGGGTTCATCGTCAAATCGAGCGCTGATTGGATAATTATTGTAGATTTTAATTAACAGTAACTCCATAATTATACCAAATTCGGAAAAATGGCAAAAGTAAAAAAGTGCTTAGAATGTTATTCTGAACATGGATATACTGGTCGTGCCAGTTCATTTTTGAACACCGTGTATAAGCCCCTGCTTTTTGTAACGATTGCAGGAGATCGTGGACGCAGGAATAAAAGAAATAAATATATTTATTAAAAATACTATCCTCGCACAAATTTCTTTTTAGCAACGACCTAAAAGCGATCCAATCTTGTTCAAAAATTTTAGTCGTGCTATTTGAATTTGACATAAAAGATTGTGAACAATAATCCTTGTTTTGCTGTTAAAAGGTAGCATACATATGGATTTCCTGACATTATTTAAAAAAAGTTTTCTGATATTTTTTGAAATAGTATTTCCAGCCTCCTGCCGTATACAGACGTATACTTTCGGGCTGTCACCACCAAATAAAAATTCGTAGTAGCTACCTTCGTCGCTTCCAAAAATTTGCTGCGATAGTTTTAGTTTTTTATCAATTTCCTTATAAATTTTTTATTTTGCATTACCTGCCCTGTTTCTCGCAGTAAGGGTATAACAAACACGGGTGAACATTTGTAAAAATTAAGATTTTTTGATATTACGGCCACAGAATCCAAATCACTATGTATTTCAAACAAATTCATATCATAAACATCCTGCAAAATTATTTTTGACGCAACCTCTTCTTGACTATTTGTTTGTTGGTGAGATGATACCTCTGTACTTATATTTTCAATAAGTTCAGACGTGCTCTGGGATTCACCAGTTGCCGTAAGTTTTTCGTACAAAGTCGTTCTTAACTGAAAGAAATTTACATTGTACGTTGCTTGGTCAATAATGCTTTTAATATTGCTATGCAAAGCTGACAAACCATGCTTGGCAATAAATATATTTGCAGCATTAACATACAAACCGGAATAAAGGCCGCATCTTTTTGATTATTTGCAACCGGCAAAACAAGCAACTTCATCTTGTACAATTTAATCACTTCTTCGTATTCTACGGGAATGTTGTTGTTTAAGCTATCTATAAATACGGCTGTTAAATTATCATCAAATTTAAAAATTATAAGTGTGATCCAGTGGGATTGATTAACATTGCATATCACAAGAAAATAATCCTGAAAATAATTGAAAATTAATTTGTGAAGCTGGGTACCGGAACCGGTAATATCGAATTTCACATTTATGTCAAACATTTCTCGCAAATACTCGCGATATCGCGCTGAGTCAGCCAGTTATGGTAATCGCCTTTACGACAGCCCTCTTCAAAATATAGGTCCATACTTTTGAATTATTAAAAGTACCTACTGTTAAGTCCGTTACTAACAAATATGCCAGATATATAACGTTGTACGTTTTCTTTCTCAAGTTTTTGTTGTTTGGAGTGTTTTCCAAATCTTTGTGATTACAAATTTTCTTCTCCAAATCTTGTTCTTTTAAATTTTCTTCTCCAAATCTTCTTTGTTGTTTTAAAATTTCTTTTCTAACTAATATTCTCTTATTGATAGATATGCCAGATATATAATGGCATAACTCTCTTACGGACAGATATGCCACATATATAAAGTTGTACGTTTTCTTTTCCAAGTTTTTGTTGTTTTAGATTTCTTTCACAGACCGTTGTTATTTTAAATTTTCTTCTCCAAATCTTTGTTGTTTTCTAATTTCTTTTCTATCTACTACTCTCTTACTGACAGATATGCCGGATATATAACGGCATATCTTTCTTACTGACAGATACGGCAAATATATAACGTTGTACGTATTCTTCTCAAAGTTGTTGTTGCTTTGAAATTTCTTTGCTAAATAATTTTTTAAATTCTGTTATTCTTTTATTCCTCGTGACTAATTAGTATTTACTTGTTTTCTCTAATAGAGTTGAAGATGGCGAACATAAATGGACGGAACAATGGTCTCCGACAAGCGGTTGAAGCCGCTTCGAATGCTATACAGGTACGAGACGCATTTCCGTTAAGAAATGCATGGGGTCCCAGGAACGCGGTTGAGTTCTCGATGCAAGAGGACTACGACATATTAAGCTATGTGCTTGGCACATAAAATAACGGCAACTTTTTTGAGCGCTATACGTCAATGCCCATTTTGAGGTCGATGCTGCGTGATCTGCACTTGCATCATCGATTTACAACAACGGAATTAACATGTCGTTTGGCGCATCATATGCGCCCGTGCAGGAGGGCGTACATGCACCACCTCTTATATAATGGTCTACAACCCTTCGATCAGAGTACACTATTCGATGAAAATTCTGAAAATTACAGATATTTTATGACGGTGTGCACCTGCCTCGCCTACTACATCCTCCCATTCCATGACCGTTCCTGGCCACAGAAATAGAGGAGTTTGAGGAGGTTAGGCCTGAACAAAAGGAAGAAGTGAATTTGCCATCTAATATGGACGATGGTAGCGACTCCGACGTGAAAATTATTTATGTAAAATGAACTTCAAATAAAATATAATAAAAAAAATAAAAAAAAACAAAAAAAAAATAGAAAAAAAAACAAAAAAAAATTACAGAAAATAGAAAACACACACACACACGCGCACGCACGCACGCACGCACGCACGCGCGCACACACACACACTGGATGTAGAAAGCTGCCAAAATTGCCAAAATTTTCCAATAAACCTCAGGTGGAAATTCCTCTCTTTGATCCGTGTGAGATGCAAGGGATGGGAAATGCTGAGTGGCTCACTATCAACTACAATCAATAATAATACACCGATAAAACAAGGTACCTTTGAACTTACAGTCGGATAATAAACAAATCGTGCCAAAATTTTCCAATAACCTTCAGATGCAAAAAAAAAAAACTAAAAAAATTTCGGTCGAGAAAAAATGTAAAATAGGACCATGTTAGAAATGTGTTTCAAATGAATCTAAGTCGATAGAGCTATATACGTAGAGTACTGCTTTGGGAATTTTTGTTAGAAAATTTCCAAATTGCATTTCAGAAAAAATGTAAAATAGGACCACGTTAGAAATGTGTTTCAGACCATTCTGAGTCGATTGAGCTATACGTGTAGTGTACTTATTTTGATACGGCGGATTGAGAAATGGACTGAATATGGACAGTTTTTAAGGTGACAAAAATTTCTAATAACATTCCAGTACAAATTAACCTAGTTATTTCACGATAGATGCAAAGGTTATTGAGTAGATTGAACCATACATCAAAAACGCTTAAGGGGATGCCGAACATAATTTCCGCGCTCTACTGTACCGACAATTCTCTATATTCTCTGCTATAGCATCTAATGTAAATTTGATTTTTCAAATAATTTTGAAGCGGCTTGCTTAATGGCAGTTCTGTTTGCATCAAAATATTATTTATAATTCGTAGAATGTGCGTAGACTTCTTTTTTGGCTGATTTCATTTCCTATTGCTGAATATTCTGACTTATTTTTCAATTGGAATTGAAATCAGCCAAAAAAGAAGTTTACGAGTGAGTAGGAACCGCTCAAACCGAGACGTGTTGCGAGCTCGCAATTAGAACCCAGGGGTCACATACACATACACATACGCTAATGTAAGGAATAGGGCGCCGTGTTATTATTGTTTTGACGGGTAGCGCGACTTCGACAACTCGCTACACACATTAGGCGTTTATACATTAGAAATTACATAGTATAAAGTTTCCGCAACATACCGCCCACCTTCGTCGGGCATCGCGACGAATCATTACAACCGAAAGACTATTGTTTAATTAGTGGGTAGAAAGATGATCTTGACTAAAGGGCGACGATAAGTTCCTGTACTCGTTTTTACAGTTACTACACGGACTCTCCCGTCCTTACCGGGGTGCAGTGTAACGATTTTCGCAAGAGGCCACTAAGCTCATTTTTTACAAGTACCGAATCATCGACTTTTGGAATCGGTTGAGGTCGGAGCCATTTATTCCTTTTTTGCAAGGCGGCAAGGTATTCGTCATGCCATCTAATCCAAAATTGCTGGGTAGCTTGACTTAATAATTGCCAGCGTTTTCCGATTGGAACATTTACGTCTGTCAAATTTCGCTCTGGTACAATATAAGATGATCGATGGATTAACATATGAGCCGGCGTTAAAGGGTTTAAGTCTGACGGGTCATCCGAATTGTCGATAAGGGGACGTGAGTTTAAACACGCTTCTATTCTGCAAAGGATGGTGGAGAACTCAGAAAAGGTGAGTATCTGCTCTCCAATAACCCGGCGCAAATGGAATTTCAGCGATTTTACTGCTGCCTCCCGTAGTCCACCGAAGTGAGGCGCACTTGGGGGGTTAAAGTGCCAGTTTGTTCCTGCATTTGCAAGAGAAGAAGTTATATTTGGTGACGATTCATGCACTTTTTCTATCGTTCCTTTCAATTGTGCGTCGGCTCCCACGAAGTTGGTTCCGTTGTCGGAATATAATTCTTGACAATGACCTCTACGAGCAGTGAATCGGTGGAAGGCTGCATTAAATGCATCCGACGTACAATCTTCAGCTAGCTCTAAGTGCACGGCCTTTGTCGTCATACACACAAATACACAAACGTAAGATTTTAAAGTTCCTTTTCCGCGTGATTTAGTTAGTCTAACTTTGAACGGCCCAGCGTAATCCACCCCACTCTTCTCGAACGGTTTGGATGGTTGAACGCGAGCATGGGGCAAATCTCCCATTAATTGTTACGGAGTTCGTGCTGCGTAACGAGTGCATGGTATGCAGTTTTTTATAATTTGTTTTACTCGAGTACGTCCTCTTACTACCCAGACTTGCTGTCTAAGAGTTGCCAAAGTCAGGCATGCGCCCCCATGAAGCGCTTGCTCGTGCGCGCAACGGATTAACAGGGTAGCTAATATGCATGAGTGGGGCAAAATAATGGGATTTTTCGTCTCCTCTGCTAGTAGGGCGTTTGTAAGCCTACCGCCCATCCTGATAAGTTGCGTTTTGATGAACGAATTTAATGAAGCAAGTGGATGCTTGCGATTTAGTTGTTTTCCAGCGGAAAGTAGTATATACTCGGAATCTAAGTAGGCTCTTTGAGTAATATAGCAACAAAATAACTCTGCATTATTTATTTCTGCCGCATTAAGCAACGGATCGTACATTTGAACACAATTCTGAACAATGGGTGATTGAATTAATTTATAATTACTCTTCCCATTTTGAGTTAACTTATGACTTATTTTTGCAATAAATCTAAGACAATACGCGGTGACTCTGGATACTTTACTCATAGTTGAGTACTTCTGGAGTGAAATCCAGCTGGGTTCTAATTCTGTCTCTCACTTCTTAGAATAGGCGTGATTAACTGAGGTTGTAATCAAGGAATTACTTATCGCAAAATTCAACTCATCTTGTCTTTTAGGCCATGGAGTTGTCTCCCTAGTAAGAAAGAGAGGACCCTTCCACCAAAGATCAAAATTTTGAAGACATGACGGTGCAATACCTCTACTTATAACATCACCTGGGTTCTCCGCTGATTTGACGTGGTGCCAGTAGGCGTGAGGGAGAAATGTACGTATCTCAGAACATCTGTTAGCAACAAAAACATTCCAACGCGACGGTTGATCCCTTAGCCAAAACAACACGTCCGCGGAGTCCGTCCATAAATGAACATCCTTAATTTCGAATTTTACGGATTGTAAATATTGTTTTATCAACCTAGTAAGTAAAAGAGCAGCGCACAGCTCTAAGCGAGGGATACTTAGAGTTTTTACGGGTGCTACCTTTGACTTAGCTAGCTGCAGCGAAGTGGAAACTCGATTTTCGTGCAGAAATCTAACATATATAACAGCTCCATATGCTAATTTGGAAGCGTCCGCAAAACCATGTAACTCCACGGTCGTTCGCAGCGTGTAGCCAGTCCATCTCGGAATTTTTATAGAACTAATTTTAGGGAGATCCTCAATCCAACGCGTCCAATTTTGCGCGACTTCAATAGGGAGAGGGTCGTCCCATGATAATTTTAATAACCATAAGGTTTGTAACAGTATTTTAGCTGTGATAACAACAGGGGATATCCAGCCTAGAGGGTCGAATATGCGGGCGATGCGTGATAGCACGCTTCTCTTTGTCACAGGGTTTGTGATTGTTGTGTCTTCTAAATGGAAGCAGAAGTAATCACCTGCAACATGCCACGCAATTCCTAACATGGGGAATGACGAGTCAGTCTCGAACATTGTAACTTTGTTTTCCGCTAACATACAATCTGGTAGTGATTCCAAGACTTGTGGTTCGTTCGACGCCCATTTGCGCAGATTCATTTGGGCTTTCTTAAACAGGGTAATTAGGTCTAACATTTTCTCCTTGGCATCGAGAACAGTGTGGGCTCCTGACAAGACATTGTCTGAGAACATTTCTTCCTTGGTTATAAAGGATGCTATAGGATGCTCTTGTGCATACTCTCGCGCTATTTGTAGTAGTACACGAATTGCGAGGTAGAGAGCGCATGTTAGTCCGTATGTAACTGTATTTAACGAATACATTTGGACTTTATCAGACGAGTTCCAACGCCAAAGTACAGTTTGAAACAGCCTTTCTTGTGGATTAATACCTATCTGCCTAAACATTTTCTCTAGATCAGCTGATAGAGCATACTTGTAATGTCTAACCGAACATACTAATGAGACTGGATTTTTTAGTAAATTGGGACCACTGTGAAGTAGGTCATTCAATGACTCAGTTGCATTGAATTTGCTAGAACCATTAAACACAGATCTTAGCTTTGTTGTAGTGCTACTCTCTTTCCAAACTCCATGATGAGGGAGAAAGAAATGGTTAATTTGTGAAGAAGGTTCGACGTTTAGGATGGGAGTCATTTGTTGTAATTCTACATATTCTTTTATGAATTTTTTATATTTACGTTCTAGTCTTTTGTCTTTGGTAAAATGGAGTTCAAAACGTTTTAAAGCGCGCATAGCATACATAAAGGAGTTCCCAATTTTCATATTGTTTGCATATGCCTCGTTTTTCCATGGTAGATTCACAAAATAACGTCCACTCTCATCTCTACGAATGGTTTGTTAAATAATTCTTCGCAGTCTTTATCTTCTGCGTTACAAGAATTTTTGTTCGAGTTCGAGTCTATCTCCTCCACCTTCCAAAATTCTTGTAGGAGATCCACTAAGCGTGATTCTGCGTCCTCTGAACAACAATGGAGTGCGGAAATCGTGTTCGCTGAGGAGGGCAAACTTGCTCCAGGAGTAGAGCATTTACCTGTGTGACGTTGCATTTGCACGTCTTAACGCGTGAGTGATTCGGCTCTCTCTCTCGGAGGGTCTCAAGGGCTGAGAAGGCGTCGACGTTAAATAAATTATTTAACGTCGAGCTTCTCTGCACACTGTAGGCCCACCAAAGTGACAGGTGTGGAGCGGACGACGCGCCACCGCACCTGCCAGCCATGCGTGCGAGAGAGAGAGAGCACGTGCGAGGATGCCGCCTGAGCCTAGCCGGGCCGCCGGGACTTCGTCGAGGCCGCGCCGCAGGGAGGCGGCCGCACCAAAGCACAGCCGACGGAACGGAGCAGCTGACGAGGCGCATCGCGACGGCTGGCGACGAGGCGACGGCGACGGCTTGACGACGCGGCGAGGCCACGAGGACCAGCTGACCGGCGCCGCCATGATGGCTATCACCGACGACGCGAACGCCGCCCTGGCGACATCCCCACACAAACACATACACGCACACTGACACTATGATTTAGATAAAATTCACAAGTGTTCGAGTTTGATTTCTAAGTGTTGGGTGTGTTGTAAGGTGGTGGGTTGAAGCTGATTCTCAACAACTTCGCAAGTGCACCGGCTGTCTCGAGTGAGCAGCTGAATCCGCGTCGTCAACGGAGCGTGCAGCAAACGCCACGTGCATGCGTGCGTGAACGTGGTAGTCTCGGGAAGACCCCCCCCCCCAACCCTGGGAAAAAGAATCTCAACCGGAGCGAGGAGTTCGTGATCCGGCGGCGTCTTCAAGGCGCCTGGCGCTCAACAAATTTGGAGTAGTAGGTAAAGCGTAGAATTCCCCTTTAGGTTAGGTTGTGGAGCAGCAGGAGAGGAGACGCAGCCAAGCGGAAAATCCCATTGTGTAGTCGAGCCGTAGAAGTGAGTTGAAGTGTAGAAGCCGTGTGTGTAAAGGAAGAAAACCCAAAACCTCACAACGCCAACAAGGGAAAAGGGCGAAGCGGAACGGGGGAACGCATCCCAAGTAACCCGTTTTCCCCTTTGTGACTGGGAGGGAGGTGTAAACCCCGGCCTCCACCATTTTCCCTTTCACAAAGTGGCGCCCAACCATAGCTCCCAGACCACGCTGCCGAGACGACGCGCTGCCATCTTGGAAGCCAACAATTTTTCGCCACGTGTTCGTTTTATCTTGTGTTCGATTTTTTAGGTTAGGAAGTGAGAGTTGTGTGTTGTCTTGTTTTATTCTTTCCCTTTCAGAAAATTTGGAAGTGTCGACCAGGAAAATTGCAGAAAATCTCCCGCGTACAATTTTTGTAAATTCTGTTGTGTGTTGTAGAAAATTTTCTTCGTTTCAGTGAAAATTTTGAAAATTCAGTTTTCGACGGATTTCAACAGAAGAAGGTCTAACAACGCTGAAAAAATAGGATTTTCGAATTTCTAATTGTGGGAAAAATTTTCATAGTCATTTTCCGGAACAAAAATTCAAAGTTGAGATTGAGGAAGAATTAGATCCAGGACAACTCAGAGGACGAGGGAAAAGTAGAATTTCGAGTTTTCTCCTGTGGAAAAATTTTCTATAGACAATTTTCCGGAAAATTATAGAAATTGGATTTTCAACGGAAATTGGCAGATTTCAACCCACAGAATCAAGGAAAATTAGCTATTTGAAATTCCCTCTGTTGGAAGATTTTTTATGGAGAAAAGAAGATCCCCAAAATTTTTTCCCCGCGTATAACCCCGTGTATAGCCCCTGAACGCCCATTTGAGTAAGCGAGTGTGGCATTTCTAAAAATTTATATTATTTTATTTATTAAAATTTTATTTATTTTTATATTTATTGTGGGGTTGCCCAGACGGCCCGATTTTTAAATTTGGAATCGGCCTGCCTTGGCGAACTTACACATATAAATCCCAGCGCATACAGGTCGTCGGTTGCCAGTAGGAAAAATACAATTTATCATTTTTTTTCTCTCCCTTTTTGTCAGTTTTTCAGGAAGATTTTGGAGTAGATTTAAGAAGATTAAAGGCGAATTATTTTGTTTTTTTTTTCTCCTTTATTTTAGGAAGATCAAGTACGGTAATCGCCAGATTTCTCAATTTATTTATTCTGAATTATATCTATCCGTCAAAATTGACGAAGGGCAACCGACACCGCTGAGAATCTCCACTCTTCGCTACGTGACGCGATTGAAATATTATCAGTTAGCTTTCAGTAATCCGCTTGCTCCCGCGGATCCAAAAACCCAGTTTAAAGACTCCGGAGTCTCGCATTTACAGAGCTTAACGAATAGTATCCCCGCGCCCCGCGAAATGGAAATTGACGCGTCGACTAGTATTTGCGCAAAATGGGTGAAGAAGAACGTAAGGGGAAATGACGAGATTAAAAGAGAATATAGACGGATTAGTCAATTACGACCCGCGCCCTTGATTAGAGAGTTAGTTCACGCAGGATTAAATATAGAAGGATCGACGACAATGTTAAGAGATAGATTATTAAGAGCGAAATGTAGGGAGGAGATGAAAATTAAAGATGTCCCGTGGAATATAGAAAATGATGAAGTAGAAGAAGAAGAGGTTGAGGAGGATGCAGAGAGCGAAGAAGAAGGAGCGATGGGACCAAAAAACAAATATCGAATTGGAGGAAAGACTGCAAAGGGTACAGATTAACCCCACAGTACCGACTATGGTAGCTACAACGATGACGACGACCAGCACGATAGTTACAACAAGCGGTGCAGCACAAGCGCATATCCAGCCGACAGCCCCAAGGACGACGACGAGTTTGGCATCAGGAATTCGGGAATGGCCATTTGACATACCAACACCTATTCCAATTGCTTGGCCAAGTCGAAGAAGTATGGGACATAGTACGGCAAGGTTTCAATTCGAAGAAAGTAGACATCGACCTAGCCATCTAGTGGAAAATGTGCCGACGCCACCGACACCGCAGTTGGACTATGCTGATCAAGTATCGACAAGTGGATTATCCATAGAAATGGAAGAATTAATCCAACAGCCAGCAACCACAGTCAGTCTGAGGGTGAATCAGCAAGGAGGAGCAGTACCCAAGCGAACGGTTAAGGAGTCTGAAGAAACAAACGAAGAAGAAACGAGCTAGAGACGTTAGGCCCCCTAGAACCGCGACCCACAGAAAACCAACCCTCAGCATCCCCTTTTACCCCGCGTACCCCGCGAGCAATTGTCATCCCCGCGACAATCCCCGCGAACAACCCCGCGACAAACCCTGCACTAGACAGAGAAGAAGTAGATCCCCAACCCAGAAGAGAAGTAAAGAAACACGGTGATAAAAACACGGCGAAAAATGAAACGAAAATAGGCTGACAAGAGGCAGAAGTAGAAGCAGAGAAGATAGAAGAGATGTGAGAAGAGATCCCCCTAATTCCCCCAGAAGAAGAAGTAAAGATGTTCGTGATGAAAGAAGAATTACCCGACAGTCCCCCAAGAGAAGTCGTAGCAGAGATTCGAGAGGAAGTAGGAGAAGCCATCGCGAACCCCACAGAAGTCGGAGTAGAGATTCGAGAGGAAGTAGGAGAGTAAGCTATCGCGAATCCCAGAGAAGTCGTAGCAGAGATTCGAGAGGAAGTAGGAGAAGCTATCGCGAATCCAGAGAAGTCGGAGTAGAGATTCGAGAGGAAGTAGACGAAGTGATCGAGAGCGAAGAAGTCACAGTAGAGATGCGAGTGAAGATATTAGGTCCCGATTGCCCGCAGAAGTTGGAGTAGGAGTTCGTGTGACAGTAGAGAAAGAAGTCCCAGAGTGAGGTTACAGAGAAGATTTAGAGTAAGAGCGGATAGCAGAGAGGAAGAACGTAGAGATTATAGAGATAGGCGTGATAGGAGGAGAAGCAGGAGTGATGAGAGAGGACACGGACGGCATGGTGACGGGAGAAGACGCGACGCCAGTCTGGATATGAAGATCTCCAAACTGTTCCAAACGTGGCGAATCACGTATAACGGCGAAAGCCACGGAGCAGCGGAGGAGTATTTATTAAAGCTGGAAGACTGTAAGGACAGCCACCGGCTATCAGACGAAGGAATGTTGCGAGCAATCCCGTGCACCTTGACGGAGAAGGCGTGCCAGTGGTTTAGGACGGTGAAGAGGGAAATAAGAACCTGGAGAGAATTCAGGAGGGAATTCAAACACCAGTATATGGTGGAGCGGGCGGATGAGGACATCTTGATGGATGCACGTGCGAGAACGCAGGGCGAAGGAGAGGGAATCGCCGCGTTCATAACAGCATTAAAATCCATCTTTCACCTCTGTAGACGTCCTCCCTCCAGAAGAGAACAGGTCAGCATAGCGCTGAAAAACTTACGCCCTGACTACCAGATCCGATTTAGGGATTATGTTTCGATGATTTCTCAGACATCCACGTCTTAGGCAGAATTTACGAGAAGGAAAAGGAAAATATAGCCCGATTTAGACCACCACCGCCCCCTGAAAAGTCGTCAGTCCCAGGAGGTGCGTTTATTCCCCCTAAGAAGACGGAGAAGGTTGCGGCAATAGAGGAAGAGAAGAAGCAGACCCAGAAGAATGCCCGAAGAAAAGAAAAACAACGCAAGAGAAGGGTAATAACGGGAATGGAGGTGAGGCTCAAGAAGTTGCAGCAGCAGCGAGCCAAACCCCCGCTGCGCAGGTAGTGATCCAGCGCCCACGAGTACTCCCATGCAGTATGCAGCAGTGGCAACAGCACCTCCACCAGTGCAGCGAATATTTCAAAGACAACAGTCAAACGAACAACCGCAGCAAGGTGGCAAGGTGCCAGGATACATTGGAGCATGCTTTACATGCGGTAATGTAGGGCACAGAGCCTCCAATTGTCCGCGCACAAAATGTTTTACATGCGGAGAATTCGGACACCGATCACGTGAATGCCCGAGGAATGTTAAGCAGGGCATAGCGTGTCAGGTGTGTGGCACGGAAGGGGTTACCTTTTTCAGTGCATCCGTTGTGCCCCAATTGCCAAGATGTTGGGAAACGGGCAGCAGGGGGGGCAAGCAGCCCAATTGCCTCCCCTCATGTCTCAATTCCCAATCAGGGGGCAATTTCAAGGAATGGACAGGGACAACAGTGAATTCACAACTGCGTCCACTAATGAGCATAAAGCTCCCACCCCTTGGAGTCATCCCCGAAGAGAAGAAGAATTTTTCCCGCGCACGAGACCCCGCGCACGAGTTCCCAAAACCCCCAGCCCCCTTTATAGAAGAAGAGAGAAGTTACGAGTCCCTAAACCCCCAGCCCCCTTGATAGAAGAAGAAAGAAGTTACGAGTTCCCTAAACCCCAGACCCTTTGCTAGAAGAAGAGAGATGTACGAGTTCCCAAAAACCCCTAATCCCCTTGAATTTAGAACCCCCACTAGAAGAGATGAAGAGTAAAGAGAAAGTCGAGAAGTTGCCAGTATAAGAGGATGGTGCACAGGATAGAGGACGACACAGGTATCACGCTGATTAAAAGGGACAAATTCAAAGAATCCGAGGAAAGGGACATGCGAATGTTCGTACCCAAGGAGACACAGAACCCATTAATCACACAAGCG